>CM077528.1:0-118578 GCA_039654895.1 Mongoloraphidia duomilia
AATACAGTACTCACTCGCTTCGCTCGTTCGCTTGAATATTATAAATACACTACTCACTCGCTTCGGTCGTTCGCTTCAATATTTTCGCCTACTCACTCGCTTCGCTCGTTCGCCATATATGTATTTTTTAAAGCTTAATATAAAAATCGCGATTAAAAATCAGGGGTTGATCGTATAAGGGTGAAAATTTAGAGTTGTATGTATTTTTTAATGCTGAATCATGAAAAAATTAAAACAAAAAATTTTGTCCAAAAAATAAAAAAAAAAATTTGGGGTGGACCACCCTTAACATTTAGGGGGATGAAAAATAGATGTTGTCCGATTCTCCACCCTACCCGATAAGCACACAAAATTTCATCAAAATCGGTCCAGCCGTTTCGGAGGAGTATAATAACGTACACCGCGACACGAGAATTTTATTTATAAGATTACACCATCATTCTGGGTTTGATTGTGTTGTGTGTGGTGTTCTGTGTATCCTGATAAATGTTTAGGTGTGTAAAAATCGTTTATACAGGCACTCCGTTGAATTATGACATCAAGATCCATTTCCAAACTATGTAAAAGTAAAATTAAATCGTCGAAATTTTTATTTATACTTCTGATATTTATATTCATAATTCTAATGAAGTGTGGGAATGTGTGAATTTCTTTTATTTTTGTAACATCATCGACATAAGTATCCTCAACTACATTGGAATTATCAATTTCATCAAAATTATTCATTTATTAAATGTAAGATTGTAAAAGATAGTAAATATAGCAAAAGTAGCAAAATAGTAAAATAATAATAACTTCAGCTTATATTGTTCGCTAAAAAATACTAAGAATAAGAAAAAAAGAACAATTAAGAAGAAAAAGAAATAAACTGAAAACTGCGTTGAATAGTGTTAGCGAATAATATAGCTTTTTTTTTCCTTTTTGTTTTTTAACGCGAAAGAAAAAAGTAAATTACAGACGCGTCGACAACTTAGGTCATTAGCGCTAACGTTAACGCGAAAGAGGGATTTTTATAATTCATTCATATTTTAATTAATATATAATAAATTATAATTTAAAAAAACTAAAAAACACGCTTTAATGAACTAAAAAGTAAAAAATAATTAATTTTATTGTAAAAAAGCGTGGGGTGCTTTATATCATATTTTCATACTACCCCACGCTTTTTTGCAATAAAATTAATTATTTTTTACTTTTTAGTTCATTAAAGCGTGTTTTTTAGTTTTTTTAAATTATAATTTATTTTTGCTTTTTAGTCCTGGAGATCCTGGTCAGGATAATGGGACAAACTTATGGAATTATTGTATTGTCATCGGTCCTTGATAAGTGTGCAAAGTTTCAGTTCAATCTGAAGTTTTTTGCTTTTTTTTAGTCCTGGAGATCCTGGTCAGGATAATGGGACAAACTTATGGAATTATTGTATTGTCATCGGTCCTTGATAAGTGTGCAAAGTTTCAGTTCAATCTAAAGTTTTTTGCTTTTTTTTTTAGTCCTAGAGATCCTGGTCAGGATAATGGGACAAACTTATGGAATTATTGTATTGTAATCGGTCCTTGATAAGTGTGCAAAGTTTAAACTAAATCTGACCGTTCAAAGTTGGTCAAAATCAAGTTCAAAGAAGTCGCTTACAAACTGACAAACAAGCAAGCAAGCAAACATACAGGTGAAGCTAATAATAAAAGCGTGTTAAAAATAAGTTAATTTAATCATAGGCACAAGCATTATTGAGCTTGTTCAATTCGGTGCCATGCAGGACAGTGCTGCAGCTATGAATTACAGCGGCTCTAAACACGTGGTTTTACATTTGGTCAAAACAAAAAATAACTTATTTTAATTGAAAACATAACATTGAGCATAACATTAGTTGCTAATGACCTAAATTGATAAGCGTCTATAATTTGTTACATTATGGTATTACATTACACAATTTTGTCACTGATATCAATATAACTTCGTATGTGGATGGCAGGTGAATCTTCTGTTTTCCTCGTAAGAACCTTCCCTCCTCCAAACCAAGTGAACTAGTAACCTTTCTCCTTAGCTTGTGTTTTTGCATTCCAAAGGAGCTCCCGGTAATAAGGACATATTGATTCATTAATGTATATTCGTTGACTACCTGCGACACCTATTTCCCCACAAGTAACTTGAATTAAGCGTTTTTTTAGCATTTCGTCTCTTAATTTGATGTTTGTAAAAACTACGATAAGCTTTGATGTCCACTTTTGCGCCTAGACTTTATACGATGGGCCACTGATATGTCGGTGATTTTTATCTGCATACCAACTGCTGCAGCGACTTTAATTACTATATCCTCCACACAAGTTTCTCCTGGTCTATTTGGGACTTCACTTATCTCTAACTGATTTCTACGGCTACATTGTTCTTGGGTAGCCATTCTTTCGTTCAGATTTATTATCTCCTTTTCTTTCTCATCCAGTTTTATTTTTAATTGTTCCACTGATTCATTAATTACTTGGATTTTATTTATTTTCATGTTCTCCTGAGTCTCCTTCTGATTTTGGGCAATTCTGTCGATGAGTTTAGATTCACATGACTTCATCTGAATTTATATTTTTTCTGAGATTGCCGCAAACTGTGTGGCTAAATATTCTGCTGATATAATTTCTGTATCTGTTGTACTCAACTTACGAGGTTGGTCCTTCATTTTACAATTAGGACATTTCCATTTAGCCCGATTTACTAGCGCTAGTTTCTTGAAGTTAGTTTCAGCAAAATTTGCGCATCTGAAATCAAACGTCTTCTTACACGCACTGCATTCTATATCCTCATTAGGTACGATGTTTGATTCACAACGTTCGCACTTCATGTTGTCGCAAGATGAAACTTTCGAATACCGCTGTCACACACAATGTCAGTTTTATATTATTAGTCTTCCACTAAAATTATGGACACCTCGTTTTCCTTATTAATAAGATTGAGAAATTCAGCTGAAATTATTAAATTTGAATAAATTTTATTACATTAATCGATTACTATTGCATAGATCTAATTTTTAAACAAACTTTTTGAAGTGAATACTTCTTTAGAATCGTTGTGATTTCAAACCGATGCAACGGAAAAAACGACAGGTAAGAGACACAAATACAAAAATGTGTAGGATGAAGCCGGCAAAGAATGAGACAGAAATATACATACTATTTTATATTATCGGTCTCTCCTCTTTGTGCCATGCTTCGTAGTATCCCCACTCCCGTCTTCTAAGCATAGTCGCCTGTAATTAGTGAGCCAGAGCGAGAGAGCAAATGTCGGTGTGTATGTATATTGCACACTGTTTAATACTTGCTTGTATTTGAGCATTTAACGTGTGTTAGTATATGGAGGGCTCAGAAGCCATTCAGATTAAGTCAATATTTTCTTGAAATTGAGTTAAGTCCTGTAAGTGTTACCTTATAGTTTATATTTTCATTTGGCAAAACGCCCAAGTCCCTGCTTGACAATATCAGCAATAGATGGCGAAACGTATTGTAACCACCGAATAAAAATGTAAGTATTTCGGATGTCAATCGGTGTAAGTCATATTTTGTGCTTGTTTAATAAACAAACACAAAATGACTTACACCGATTGACATCTGAAATATTTACATTTTTATTCGGAAAAACTCAGATGACATTTAGCTTAAGTCAATTTTTTTTGGAAATTTCGTTTTATTTTTTAAAATTTTCTTACTTTTGTTTTAGTTTTCTTGTATTTGAATATGTAGGTATGTTATCTTTCAATAAAAAAAAGTACTTTGCATTTTTACAGATATTGTATTTTTTTATGTCCAATTAAAATAAAACACCACTTATTTCAAATTCGTTTTTTTGTAACTTACACTGATTGACTTGTGAGCCCTCCATATGTGAAAAGTACGTGAGCTAATATACTACTGTACACGGTATGCGGCTGCGTATTACAGCTTTTTAGAAAGAAGTCAGCGTGGTGTATTATTATTTAACAGTGTTTGTGAGTATTTTTATATCTTGTTGTGCTAAATAATAAATTTTATAAGATGCTGAAAACTAATGCCTTAATGTGTCGTCAATATCGACGCAAAAAAATTGAAAATAAAATTAAAATTAAAAAAAATCCAGGAAAAAGTTCAACAGAACGTAGTCGCGAGTTTCGTGCGCGTACTCACTTCTATCGTGTGTGAATCGCACACACACCTTTTTTTAAATATTAAATGATTGATTATATTTTTAATTTAAGATTATGAGAGATTACACAAAAAATACGTCCGTACTGTACTAATATCTCTTGCTATTGACAATTGGTCGTGGCTGTGTCTATGCTGGCGGCCTGTACAAGCGGCGCGTCCGTGTTTATCACTGTCAGGCAAGCCGGTACAATAGTCTCAAAGCGCTACGCACGAATGCGCTACGCACGAAGGCTATCGGCGCCCAGCCGACTGTAGCAATGTCAGATAGACAATTGGTCGTGGCTGTGTGTATGCTGGTGGCCTGTACAAGCGGCACGTCCGTGTCTGTTGCTGCCAGGCAAGCCGTTAAAATAATCTCAAAGCGCTACGCACGAATACGCTACGCACGGTGGTCATCGACGCCCAGCCGACTGTAGCAATGAGACGACGCAATGTCAGATAGATAATTGGTCGTGGCTGTGTGTATGCTGGCGGCCTGTACAAGCGACGCGTCCGTGTCTATCACTGTCAGGTAAGCCGGTACAATAGTCTCAAAGCGCTACGCACGATGGCCATCGGCGCCCAGCCGACTGTAGCAATGTCAGATAGACAATTGGTCGTGGCTGTGTGTATGCTGGTGGCATGTAAAAGCGGCACGTCTGTATTTGTCGCTGCCAGACAAGCCGTTAAAATAATCTCAAAGCGCTACGCACGAATACGCTACGCACGGTGGCCTTTGACGCCCAGCCGACTGTAGCAATGTCAGATAGATAATTGGTCGTGGCTGTGTGTATTCTGATGGCCTGTACAAGCGGGGCGTCCGTGTCTATCACTGTCAGGCAAGCCGGTACAATAGTCTCAAAGCGCTACGCACGAATGCGCTACGCACGGTGGCTATCGGCGCCCAGCCGACTGTAGCAATGTCAGATAGACAATTGGTCGTGGCTGTGTGTATGCTGGTAGCCTGTACAAGCAACACATCCGTGTCTGTCGCTGCCAGGCAAGCCGTTAAAATAATCTCAAAGCGCTACGCACGAATACGCTACGCACGGTGGCCATCGGTGCCCAGTTGACTGTAGATATGCGACGACGCAATGTCAGATAGACATTTGGTTGTGGCTGTGTGTATTCTGATGGCCTGTACAAGCGGCGCGTCCTTGTCTATCACTGTCAGGTAAGCCGGTACAATAGTCTCAAAGCGCTACGCACGAATGCGCTACGCACGAAGGCTATCGGCGCCCAGCCGACTGTAGCAATGTCAGATAGACAATTGGTCGTGGCTGTGTGTATGCTGGTGGCCTGTACAAGCGGCACGTCCGTGTCTGTTGCTGCCAGGCAAGCCGTTAAAATAATCTCAAAGCGCTACGCACGAATACGCTACGCACGGTGGTCATCGACGCCCAGCCGACTGTAGCAATGAGACGACGCAATGTCAGATAGATAATTGGTCGTGGCTGTGTGTATGCTGGCGGCCTGTACAAGCGACGCGTCCGTGTCTATCACTGTCAGGTAAGCCGGTACAATAGTCTCAAAGCGCTACGCACGATGGCCATCGGCGCCCAGCCGACTGTAGCAATGTCAGATAGACAATTGGTCGTGGCTGTGTGTATGCTGGTGGCATGTAAAAGCGGCACGTCTGTATTTGTCGCTGCCAGACAAGCCGTTAAAATAATCTCAAAGCGCTACGCACGAATACGCTACGCACGGTGGCCTTTGACGCCCAGCCGACTGTAGCAATGTCAGATAGATAATTGGTCGTGGCTGTGTGTATTCTGATGGCCTGTACAAGCGGGGCGTCCGTGTCTATCACTGTCAGGCAAGCCGGTACAATAGTCTCAAAGCGCTACGCACGAATGCGCTACGCACGGTGGCTATCGGCGCCCAGCCGACTGTAGCAATGTCAGATAGACAATTGGTCGTGGCTGTGTGTATGCTGGTAGCCTGTACAAGCAACACATCCGTGTCTGTCGCTGCCAGGCAAGCCGTTAAAATAATCTCAAAGCGCTACGCACGAATACGCTACGCACGGTGGCCATCGGTGCCCAGTTGACTGTAGATATGCGACGACGCAATGTCAGATAGACATTTGGTTGTGGCTGTGTGTATTCTGATGGCCTGTACAAGCGGCGCGTCCTTGTCTATCACTGTCAGGCAAGCCGGTACAATAGTCTCAAAGCGCTACGCACGAATGCGCTACGCACGGAGGCTATCGGCGCCCAGCCGACTGTAGCAATTTCAGATAGACAATAATTGGTCGTGGCTGTATGTATGCTGGTGGCCTGTACAAGCGGCACGTCCGTGTCTGTTGCTGCCAGGCAAGCCGTTAAAATAATCTCAAAGTGCTACACACGGTGGCCACCAGCGTCTAGCCGACTGTAAGAATGCGACGACGCAATGTCAGATAGACAATTGGTTGTCGCTGTGTGTATGCTGGCGGCATGTATCTGTATCTGTTACTGCCAGGCAAGTCGTCAAAATAATCTCAAAGCGCTACGCACGAATGCGCTACGCACGGTAGCTATTGGCGCCCAGCCGACTGTAGCAATGCGACGACACAATATCAGATAGTCAATTGGTCGTGGCTGTGTGTATGCTGGCGGCCTGTACAAGCGGCGCGTCTGTGTCTGTCACTGCCAGGCAAGCCGTTAAAGTAATCTCAAAGCGGCATGGAAGTTTCAAATTTCAATTTAGTTAAGAAATGTCGGAATTTTCGACATTGTGAATAAAACAAGAACAAGAACCGGAACTGAAGAGGAAATGAAAAGATTTGTTCAAGATGATCTCCGAGCACAGAAAACAATTGTTGTATCGTTGAGCGAAAAAGTACTAACAAAGCTAGTAGCCTGTTCGACATCAGCAGAAATCATCGGAGGCTAGTTTTCACACATTGCAATCACAATTTTATGCATATTCATAATATGAAAATCAAATTAAAATTTTATTATAATAATATATTATTATTATAAATTATATTGTAACAAAACTCGTTGGTAACTTTGGTAAATATTTTTTATTAACTTCCCATTGGAAGTTATTGTAATGGGTCCGAAAATCGAAATCAAAAAGGAAAAAAATTTTTATGTTTCAAGGTCACTACACTATTTTTACACTACTTTTAGAAAGATGTCTGTGTGTGTGTGTGTGTACGTACGTACGTATGTGTCTATTTCTTTCTAAGACGAAATCTCGAGAACGAAAAATGATATCGACTACGTTGGGGTGCCAATCGACGCGTATTAACGTAAATATGATTTGAAAGGAATTTTTTTTAAATCGGTTCAGCCGTTCTTTTTTCTTAACCAAATAACCTCCAAAAAAGTAGATTTTACACAATATCTCGCGAATAAAAAATTATATCGACTTCGTAAGGGTGTCAATCGAGGCGTGTTAACCGTCATTTTGATCCGACATAAATTTTATAAAAATCGGTTTAGCCGTTTTTTTTTTTTTTCTTAATTATTGATGTTTTAATGATTAAAATGATTACTTTTCTTTGTAATATCTAATTTAATTATTATTATTAAATATTTATCAAACTGGGAAGTTCGTCGTGTGGACCTCAAGGGTCGCACTTAAGTCCTAATACATGACCCACCTCACGGCTTGTTTATCTATTCTTTCACAACAGTGACAACCGTTTACATGCTTTGGACAATTATTGTTCCTCACTTTATTTTCACTGTTCGCTTTTTGTCTATTTTCCGTTGGTCAGTTTTGCTTGACCGTTGGTCAGTTTTTGTTGACCAACACTTCGTCACTACTTGACCACTGCTTGACCACTATGTGTCCACCATATGTCTGTGGTACGTATATTGTTCGCTGGGTCCGCTATATGTCTATGGTGGTGGTATTTATTTGTCACCTGCAGATATCTTTACACTTTACACTTTACACCAGAAGATTATCTGCACTTAATCACTCGAAGATCTCGTATGTCACTCGCAAATATCTTCCACACTGTTTGTCACTTGGTACTGGAAGATTATTTGCACTAGGTCACTCGAAGAACTTTTAACTCGCTGGTGGTATATTTATTTCCCGTTGCACTTTTCACGTCTGCTCTCGTTGAGAATGTATACGCGACTCTGGTGTTTCATTCTTGCTCTTGCCTATATGAACTTTCCTGGTCATTTTATATCCATGGTGGCGGGTTTTCTTATTGTTGTCAACCAGAATATTTCTTCGCGCTCAAGGCTGCGTGATCCATGTTAAGCCAACGAATCAAGGCTGCAACCAGCCTGCTTAGATTCGTTACAATATTATAGTCAAAAATAAAATATTTCTTTATTTGAAAACCCAGTATTGAACAATAAATTTCTCGCGGCGGTCGGAAGTGGGGAGCGGTGTTAATTCATGTGGGATAGTAACAAAACGTAACTGATATTCTTTTGCATTTTAGCTAGGGTTCATTCCCGGGAATTCCCGGGAAATCGTTGGGCTTTGTTCCCGGGAAATTAAGCACGAGAAAAGACGAGAACTCGAGAAATCATATTTTAGTCTATAAAATTATAAAATAAAAATATTTGCCTTTGCCTTTCAGGAAATGTAGGTAGTAAATAAAATAAAGAACCGGCTGTCTGATAAATGCTTTAGTTTTTCCAAAGGCATATTTTATCAGACAGAGTAAGCAGATCTAATTGTTTTGTATGTATGTACTATATTCAGATGTTGTTTTATTTATCTTGCAAAGTTTTAAGTTGATTTTTTTCCTAATTAACCTGCCAATTGGATTTTCAATTTATTATTAAAAAAAAAAAAATAATGAATTGAAAATATGAATTGGTGCTAGGCCCAAATAACCTTAGCTGTTGGTGGTCTTTAAAACACACACACACACAAAACCTGCCAAAATGGTGCTGTGATTGTATTATTATAAGTCAGCGTAGTATTAACGTTTTAATGTTTAAATTTTTATTTTTTTTATTTTGTTTGAGAGAAGCTAATTTTGTTGAAAACTGTCAATAAAAGTTTTTTGATTATTTTGATACTTTTATTTGACAGGAAAACCACTTAATTTATTGATTTTAAATAAGATATTTTTTATGATACCTACACATTTTAAATTTTGTGACGATTTTTTTCATTATTTGAACCGAAAAGATATGCAAAAACATACGTAAATGTAAATTTCTCGACAACCCGAGAAGACGCGAGAAATTAGCCTCGAGAATTCTTGAGACCTGAGAAACTCGAGAAATCATGAACCCTAATTTTAGCGTATAGGCGATGGGTTAAGGGGGAGGTTTAAATCATAAAGAGCATCAGCTCGACTTTGTTTCACGGGGGGAAGGGGGATAATAAATCATAAATCCAATTAAGTGTGAGCGAAGGGATGGGAGAGGGCGGTGGGTGATGGTGGGGGTTGAAGGTTTATGTTGGAGAGGGTAGAGAGGGCGGAGGGGTTAAATCATAAACAGCAGCAGTTCGACTCTGTTTCGCAGGTTTACCCCCTGCGGGAAATCGTCTAACGCGCCTTTACTTAGAAGAATAGCTTCAAAAATAGTATAAAAAATGCGTTAGGCACTAATAAGACAATTGATTTAAATTTAACGTTAAATAATGTTTTATTTGATTATCGAACAACAGTTCATAGCACAACAAACGTGAGCCCTGCAGTTTTAATGCTTGGTAGACCGTATAATATGCCTAAACAAAATATTGAAATTAAAAATACATTAAAATATAAAATCTTAAAAGAGAATGTAGACAAGACGATCATTGATTCTGCAAGAACAAAAAGAGTCATAAATAACCCGATCGATTTGTCTACACTTAAAGAATTACCTACAATTGAAATATAAAAATTATAATTTAAAAAAACTAAAAAACACGCTTTAATGAACTAAAAAGTAAAAAATAATTAATTTTATTGTAAAAAAGCGTGGGGTGCTTTGTATCATATTTTCAAACTACCTCACGCTTTTTTACAATAAAATTAATTATTTTTTACTTTTTAGTTCATTAAAGCGTGTTTTTTGGTTTTTTTAATATAATTTATTTTTGCTCTTTAGTTCTGGATAATGGGACAAACTTATGGAATTATTATATTGTCATCGTGTAAAGGTACAAGTAATATAATCGATAATAATTCTAAATTACATTTTATCAGCGATAATCACAGACTGTTAAAATCAGTTAGAATCGACAATGGCAGCATTATGCATATATTTTTATTTTTTTTATTGTTATAAAATTTATTGTAAACGTATAGAAAATAGTTGCTATGAAAAAGCAGTGATCTAGAATGTTTTTTTTTTAAGTGAAAAATAATAATAAAAATAACAAAAGTTATTGAGTGTGAAAAAAATAAAAAATTGGAATGTTCGTGGAAGATTGATAATTTAAAAAAACTAAATTAAATTAATTACAGAATAATTTGTACGGGATATTAGATTTCCAATTCCGGTTACAAAAAATTTATACTTTTAAAAACATAGGCGTACTTAGTAAATATTTGGAAACACTGCTAAATTTTGGATGCTCGTGGAAAATTGATAATTTAAAAAAATTATATTAAATTAATTACATAATAATTTGTACGGGATATTAGATTTCTAATAACGGTTACAAAAAATTTGTACTTTTAAAAACATAGGCGTACTTAGTAATTATTTAAAACACTGCTAAATTTTGGATGCTCGTGGAAGATTGATAATTTAAAAAAACTAAATTAAATTAATTACAGAATAATTTGTATGGTATACGAGATTTCTAATTCCGGTTACAAAAAATTTGTACTTTTAAAAACATAGGCGTACTTAGTAAATATTTGGAAACACTGCTAAATTTTGGATGCTCGTGGAAAATTGATAATTTAGAAAAATTATATTAAATTAATTACAGAATAATTTGTACGGGATATGAGATTTCTAATAACGTTTACAAAAAATTTGTACTTTTTAAAACATGAGCGTACTTAGTAATTATTTGAAAACACTGCTAAATTTTAGATGTTCGTGGATTCCTAATAATTTAAAAAAATTAAATTAAATCAATTACAGAATAATTTGTACGGGATATGATATTTCTAATTCCGGTTACAAACAATTTGTACTTTTAAAACCATAGGCGTACTCAGTAAATATTTGGAAACACTGCTAAATTTTAGATGTTCGTGGATTCCTAATAATTTAAAAAAATTAAATTAAATTAATTACAGAATAATTTGTACGAGATACGAGATTTCTAATTACCGTTACAAAAAATTTGTACTTTTAAAGACATAGGCGTACTCAGTAAATATTTGAAAACACTGCTAAATTTTAAATGTTCGTGGATTCCTAATAAATTAAAAATATTAAATTAAATTAATTACAGAAAAATTTGTACGGAATAAGACATTTCTAATTCCGGTTACAAAAAATTTGTACTTTTAAAAACATAGGCGTACTCAGTAAATATTTGGAAACACTGCTAAATTTTGGATGCTAGTGGAACATTGATAATTTAAAAAAATTATATTAAATTAATTACAGAATAATTTGTACGGGATATTAGATTTCTAATTCCGCTTGCAAAAAATTTGTACTTTTAAAAACATAGGCGTACTCAGTAAATATTTGAAAACACTGCTAAATTTTTGATGCTCGTGGAAAATTAATAATTTAAAAAAATAAAATAAATTAATTACAGAATAATTTGTACGAGATACGAGATTTCTAATTACCGTTACAAAAAATTTGTACTTTTAAAGACATAGGCGTACTCAGTAAATATTTGAAAACACTGCTAAATTTTAGATGTTCGTGGATTCCTAATAAATTAAAAAAATTAAATTAAATTAATTACAGAAAAATTTGTACGGGATGTGACATTTCAAATTCCGGTAACAAAAAATTTGTACTTTTAAAAACATAGGCGTACTTAGTAAATATTTGGAAACACTGCTAAATTTTGGATGCTCGTGGAAAATTGATAATTTAAAAAAATTATATTAAATTAATTACAGAATAATTTGTACGGGATATAAGATTTCTAATTCCGCTTGCAAAAAATTTGTACTTTTAAAAACATAGGTGTACTCAGTAAATATTTGGAAACACTGCTAAATTTTAAATGTTCGTGGATTCCTAATAATTTAAAAAAATTAAATTAAATTTATTACAGAATAATTTGTACGAGATACGAGATTTCCAATTCCCGTTACAAAAAATTTGTACTTTTAAAGACATAGGCGTACTCAGTAAATATTTGAAAACACTGCTAAATTTTGGATGCTCGTGGAACATTGATAATTTAAAAAAATTATATTAAATTAATTACAGAATAATTTGTACGGGATATGAGATTTCTAATTCCGCTTGCAAAAAATTTGTACTTTTAAAAACATAGGCGTACTCAGTAAATATTTAGAAACACTGCTAAATTTTGGATGCTCATGGAACATTGATAATTTAAAAAAATTAAATTAAATTAATTATAGAATAATTTGTACGGGATATGATATTTCTAATTTCGGTAACAAAAAATTTGTACTTTTAAAAACATAGGCGTACTCAGTAAATATTTGGAAACACTGCTAAATTTTGGATGCTCGTGAAACATTGATAATTTAAAAAAATTATATTAAATTAATTATAGAATAATTTGTACGGGATATGATATTTCTAATTCCGGTTACAAAAAATTTGTACTTTTAAAAACATAGGCGTACTTGTGATCGCGTTCAGCTTGTCCCCTCAGCTGTTACCTGCCGGAACGCCTGACGGTGATTTGAACAACCGTGTTGGCATCTTATCAACTTACCCCTTGGGCCCGGCAGCACGCCACTGCAGTGAAATTACGGTCGTGTTCGACCGGACATGGGCTTTCACCACACCTCTAATTGATTGATTTCGGGATGCCAGGACAACTAAGTGTCCACTTATTGCTACCTTTACTCACTTATTCTTACCTTTACTCACTTCGCTAATTGTAGGGCGTACGGTGTCGTTGTGGTGAATGGTGTCGTGTTAGATAGCAAACAGAATCCGTGCCTTCGCTTGGTTGCTCAGAGCCAAGGGTCAAGATCCCATTTACTACCCCTAATTGGTTGTGTATGAGTGTAACCCACCAGACACAAGGCCGGAACTATGATCCAGATGGATTACAATCGAGTGAAGTGTACTAGATGTGTGCCGGATTACTGGACTGCCACACCAAAATGGTTGCTCAGTATTGGCGAACCGCCCAGCAATTCGGATGTGGGAAAGTGTAGTACGTGTTGACGTAGTGTAAGGTGTGTGTTTGTGTGGCTGAAATAAGTAAAGCTACTCATCAAAACAAGTAAGTTCAATTCAAACAACGTTCTAATTTAATTTATTCAGTAACAAAACGAATTTTACAGTTATCGTATAATTGTCAATTTATACCTGAATTGAAAAACTTCATGAACTAAATAACTATAGTATAAAAAACTACAAGGTTCGATAAGTTTTAAATTTAAAGTTTCTAATAAACGTTTAACCTATAATCAACATTTTATCTCTAGCTAGTTTAAAACCGCTGGTTTGAATTAGATTTTCTAATTGTAAAATCATTTAAATTATCATATTAATATTATTTATTTATTTATTCAATCAATATTTAGCGTACCTTTATTTAATCTGTATTATCATACTTTTAAGCGCTTTGGCTTTTATTTTGATTTATTATTATCATAATGCAATTATTATCGTTGCTAACTCAACATAGATTCATTTACATTTCGCGATGCCTAAATCAATTTCATTGCATCCAATTATTGGAGTTAATTTTATTAACTGATAAAAATATTATCTTAATCTAAAAATACCACATACTTTATAAGCTGAATAGCCGTACGGGGATTTGTCCGATACTCTGTATTTAGAATTGTTTACTCTGTCAAGTTTCAGGAGCTCATCAATCTATATTTTAGAGTTGTTTATTCTGTCAAGTTTCCGGAGCTAATGAATAATTATGAGCGTTTTTGCCCTTTTTATAGGGTCGGTTTTCCCGGCAATTTGACTAGCCAACTCACGTGACGTCGAGTCAGCTAGTGTACGTCGCGTCGAAGCGACGTTGGCGCTACTTTCTAACCCTACATCAGCCCGTTAATTGTGACTGTTATTTACCTACGTTCAAACATTTAACATTTCAAACCTATTGTGTGCTGATGGCCGTATAATACAACAGACTGAGTCACTTGTCCTGATTGTCAATTGACTTGTCTGAAATTATTTACATATCGAAAATTACCCGTTGGTCTTGTCTATTCTCACGGTGTCTGTCTAGAGTTCACGTCGAGTCAAGCGATTTTCGTCCGTCAGGAGCTACCGTTTGTCCCCCCCTTATTATCTGTATCTACACTTCTCTCCCGTTGTTATGGTAACCGATTTTATATTGTCCTTGACACCGCTATGTTTGTTACTACACCAACATCTGATTCTATTTCGGCTGATGACCTTGTCATATTTTATTTACAATTTTAAACAATGTTTCACTATTGTCGATATGCCGGTTCAATGACCTTTATTTAAATTAGGTACCGTATTGTTGTTATTTCATTACAATATTTTTTATTACGATTACTCCCCGAAGGAACGTATATGACTCAAATTGATCCACGAATAGGTCGTCTCTGCACATACTCAGTAAATATTTGAAAACACTGCTAAATTTTGGATGCTCGTGGAAAATTGATAATTTAAAAAAATTAAATTAATTACAGAATAATTTGTACGAGATACGAGATTTCTAATTACCGTTACAAAAAATTTGTACTTTTAAAGACATAGGCGTACTCAGTAAATATTTAAAAACACTGCTAAATTTTAAATGTTCGTGGATTCCTAATAAATTAAAAAAATTAAATTAAATTAATTACAGAAAAATTTGTACGGGATATGACAATTCTAATTCCGGTTACAAAAAATTTGTACTTTTAAAAACATAGGCGTACTCAGTAAATATTTGGAAACACTGCTAAATTTTGGATGCTCGTGAAACATTGATAATTTAAAAAAATTATATTAAATTAATTATAGAATAATTTGTACGGGATATGATATTTCTAATTCCGGTTACAAAAAATTTGTACTTTTAAAGACATAGGCGTACTCAGTAAATATTTGAAAACAATGCTAAATTTTAGATGTTCGTGGATTCCTAATAAATTAAAAAAATTAAATTAAATTAATTACAGAAAAATTTGTACGGGATATGACATTTCTAATTCCGGTTACAAAAAATTTGTACTTTTAAAAACATAGGCGTACTCAGTAAATATTTGGAAACACTGCTAAATTTTGTATGCTCGTGGAAAATTGATAATTTAAAAAAATTAAATTAAATAATTACAGAATAATTTGTACGAGATACGAGATTTCTAATTACCGTTACAAAAAATTTGTACTTTTAAAGACATAGGCGTAATCAGTAAATATTTGGAAACACTGCTAAATTTTGGATGCTCGTGGAAATTGATAGTTTTAAAAAATTAAATTAAATTAATTACAGAATAATTTGTACGAGATACAAGATTTCTAATTACCGTTACAAAAAATTTGTACTTTTAAAGACATAGGCGTACTCAGTAAATATTTAAAAACACTGCTAAATTTTAAATGTTCGTGGATTCCTAATAAATTAAAAAAATTAAATTAAATTAATTACAGAAAAATTTGTACGGGATATGACATTTCTAATTCCGGCTACAAAAAATTTGTACTTTTAAAAACATAGGCGTACTCTGTAAATATTTGGAAACACTGCTAAATTTTGGATGCTCGTGGAACATTGATAATTTAAAAAAATTAACTTAAATTAATTACAGAATAATTTGTACGGGATATGAGATTTTTAATTCCGGTTACAAAAAATTTGTACTTTTAAAAACATAGGCGTACTTAGTAAATATTTGGAAACACTGCTAAATTTTGGATGCTCGTGGAAAATTGATAATTTAAAAAAATTAAATTAAATTAATTACAGAATAATTTGTACGAGATACGAGATTTCTAATTACCGTTACAAAAAATTTGTACTTTTAAAGACATAGGCGTACTCAGTATATATTTGAAAACACTGCTAAATTTTAGATGTTCGTGGATTCCTAATAAATTAAAAAAATTAAATTAAACTAATTACAGAAAATTTTGTACGGGATATGACATTTCTAATTCCGGTTACAAAAAATTTGTATTTTTAAAAACATAGGCGTACTCAGAAAATATTTGGAAACACTGCTAAATTTGGATGCTCGTGGAAAATTGATAATTTAAAAAAATTAAATTAAATTAATTACAGAATAATTTGTACGAGATACGAGATTTCTAATTACCGTTACAAAAAATTTGTACTTTTAAAGACATAGGCGTACTCAGTAAATATTTGGAAACACTGCTAAATTTTGGATGCTCGTGGAAATTTGATAATTAAAAAAAATTAAATTAAATTAATTACAGAATAATTTGTACGAGATATGATATTTCTAATTCCGGTTACAAAAAATTTGTACTTTTAAAGACATAGGCGTACTCAGTAAATATTTGAAAACACTGCTAAATTTTAGATGTTCGTGGATTCCTAATAAATTAAATTAATTACAGAAAAATTTGTACGGGATATGACATTTCTAATTCCGGTTACAAAAAATTTGTACTTTTAAAAACATAGGCGTACTCAGTAAATATTTGGAAACACTGCTAAATTTTGTATGCTCGTGGAAAATTGATAATTTAAAAAAATTAAATTAAATAATTACAGAATAATTTGTACGAGATACGAGATTTCTAATTACCGTTACAAAAAATTTGTACTTTTAAGGACATAGGCGTAATCAGTAAATATTTAGAAACACTGCTAAATTTTGGATGCTCGTGGAAAATTGATAGTTTAAAAAAATTAAATTAAATTAATTACAGAATAATTTGTACGAGATACGAGATTTCTAATTACCGTTACAAAAAATTTGTACTTTTAAAGACATAGGCGTACTCAGTAAATATTTGAAAACACTGCTAAATTTTAATGTTCGTGGATTCCTAATAAATTAAAAAAATTAAATTAAATTTATTACAGAAAAATTTGTACGGGATATGACATTTCTAATTCCGGCTACAAAAAATTTGTACTTTTAAAAACATAGGCGTACTCAGTAAATATTTGGAAACACCGCTAAATTTTGGATGCTCGTGGAACATTGATAATTTAAAAAAATTAACTTAAATTAATTACAGAATAATTTGTACGGGATATGAGATTTTTAATTCCGGTTACAAAAAATTTGTACTTTTAAAAACATAGGCGTACTCAGTAAATATTTGAAAACACTGCTAAATTTTGGATGCTCGTGGAAAATTGATAATTTAAAAAAATTAAATTAAATTAATTACAGAATAATTTGTACGAGATAGGAGATTTCTAATTACCGTTATAAAAAAATTGTACTTTTAAAGACATAGGCGTACTCAGTATATATTTGAAAACACTGCTAAATTTTAGATGTTCGTGGATTCCTAATAAATTAAAAAAATTAAATTAAACTAATTACAGAAAATTTTGTACGGGATATGACATTTCTAATTCCGGTTACAAAAAATTTGTACTTTTAAAAACATAGGCGTACTCAGAAAATATTTGGAAACACTGCTAAATTTTGGATGCTCGTGGAAAATTGATAATTTAAAAAAATTAAATTAAATTAATTACAGAATAATTTGTACGAGATACGAGATTTCTAATTACCGTAACAAAAAATTTGTACTTTTAAAGACATAGGCGTACTCAGTAAATATTTGGAAACCCTGCTAAATTTTGGATGCTCGTGGAAAATTGATAATTTAAAAAAATTAAATTAAATTAATTACAGAATAATTTGTACGAGATACGAGATTTCTAATTACCGTTACAAAAAATTTGTACTTTAAAAGACATAGGCGTACTTAGTAAATATTTGAAAACACTGCTAAATTTTAAATGTTCGTGGATTCCTAATAAATAAAAAAATTTAATTAAATTAATTACAGATAAATTTGTACGGGATATGACATTTCTAATTCCGGTTACAAAAAATTTGTACTTTTAAAAACATAGGCGTACTCAGTAAATATTTGGAAACACTGCTAAATTTTGGATGCTCGTGGAAAATTGATAATTTAAAAAAATTAATTTAAATTAATTACAGAATAATTTGTATGAGATACGAGATTTCTAATTACCGTTACAAAAAATTTGTACTTTTAAAGACATAGGCGTACTCAGTAAATATTTGAAAACACTGCTAAATTTTAGATGTTCGTGGATTCCTAATAAATTAAATTAATTACAGAAAAATTTGTACGGGATATGACATTTCTAATTCCGGTTACAAAAAATTTGTACTTTTAAAAACATAGGCGTACTCAGTAAATATTTGGAAACACTGCTAAATTTTGGATGCTCGTAGAAAATTGATAATTTGAAAAAATTAAATTAAATTAATTACAGAATAATGTGTACGAGATACGAGATTTCTAATTACCGTTACAAAAAATTTGTACTTTTAAAGACATAGGCGTACTCAGTAAATATTTGGAAACACTGCTAAATTTTGGATGCTCGTGGAAATTTGATAATTTAAAAAAATTAAATTAAATTAATTACAGAATAATTTGTACGAGATACGAGATTTCTAATTACCGTTACAAAAAATTTGTACTTTTAAAGACATAGGCGTACTCAGTAAATATTTGAAAACACTGCTAAATTTTAAATGTTCGTGGATTCCTAATAAATTAAAAAAATTAAATTATATTAATTACAGAATAATTTGTACGAGATATGAGATTTTTAATTCCGGTTACAAAAAATTTGTATTTTTAAAAACATAGGCGTACTCAGTAAATATTTGGAAACACTGCTAAATTTTGGATGCTCGTGGAACATTGATAATTTAAAAAAATTAACTTAAATTAATTACAGAATAATTTGTACGGGACATGAGATTTTTAATTCCGGTTACAAAAAATTTGTACTTTTAAAAACATGGGCGTACTCTGTAAATATTTAGAAACACTGCTAAATTTTGGATGCTTGTGGAAAATTGATAATTTAAAAAAATTAAATTAAATTAATTACAGAATAATTTGTACAAGATACGAGATTTCCAATTCCCGTTACAAAAAATTTGTACTTTTAAAGACATAGGCGTACTCAGTAAATATTTGAAAACACTGCTAAATTTTAGATGTTCGTGGATTCCTAATAATTTAAAAAAATTAATTAAATTAATTACAGAAAAATTTGTACGGGATATGACAAACATAGCCGGCCAGCGAAACGTTTCGCCAGCCGGACGCACCTATAATGTCTCCGTACGCCTATGTTTTTTTGTTGTACAATTTTTTTTTGTCGGTACAAATTAGTACAAATTTGGTACAAATTTTTGACCTATTCAGTTTTGCTAAATTCTTAAAGCGTCCGACTGGCGAAATGTACGCCACTTAAGATTGGTTTGTATGCTTTTCACAAATTTATTCGTCAACTCTAAATTTGTTTTCTTTGAAGAGAGGAAACGTGGTAAAGGTACAAGTAATATAATCCATAATAATTATAAATTACATTTTATCAGCGATAATCACAGACTGTTAAAATCAGTTAGAATTGACAATGGCAGCAATATGCATATATTTTTATTTTTTTTATTGTTATAAAATTTATTGTAAACGTATAAAAGAAAACAGTTGCTATGAAAAAGCAGTGATCTAGAGTGTTTTTTTTTTTTTTGAAGTGAAAAATAATAATAAAAATAACAAAAGTTACTGAGTGTGAAAAAAATAAAAAATTGGAATGAGTTGGAAAATTTAAAAACAGTTTTGAAAAAAGTCAAGAATAAAAATCTTGAGATAAAATTTAAATCTAAAGATAATCCAGATAAATAGGGATTATTAAAACAAAATAATCTTTAATGGAATGGAAACTGGAATCTAATAAAATTTGATAATAAAGTTTTATTTGGAAGTTGGATTGGAATAATATGTCATTAATTTAAAGTAAAGCTTTGGGAATACAAGAAGATCAACAATAAATAGGTACCCTATTTGAAAAAAACGTGGTTTAAGTAAGAGAAAGAATTTTTTCTTGGTATTTATTTAAATAAATCGAAATTTATTATTTTTCAAGGATTTTTTTCGTTAATATTTTTTTTTTGTCTATTTAATTTTAATCTATATCTATTTGTACGATTTAAGTTTTTTTTGTTTTGTTTAATAAAAATTTATCCTAAAAAAAGTCGTAATAATTTCAGTATTTTAGAAAATCAAAATTTAAAAAAATATAAGAAAGTTATGAAAAAGGGCCGTTTCGCACAGCGGTTTGACAGTTTTTTAAATGTGAGGAGTAAGAAACCACACTAAGAGGACTGTGACAATCGATCCTTGATAAGTGTTCAAAGTTTCAGTTCAATTTTTTTTTTAGTCCTGGAGATCCTGGCCAGTATAATGGGACAAACTTGGAATTATTGTATTGTAATCGGTCCTTGATAAGTGTGCAAAGTTTAAACTAAATCTGACCGTTCAAAGTTTGGTCAAAATCAAGTTCAAAGAAGTCGGTTTCAAACTGACAAACAAGCAAACGTACAGGCGAAGCTAATAAAAGCGTGTTAAAAATAAATAATTTTTAAAAACATAATTGTGTGACCCACAACGACAACTCGCACGTGTCATTTGAATTCGAATCGTTTAGAATTATCGTTTCGCGTAGGTTCTGTCAGATTGATTGCCAACTGTTGAGTGTCGACTGACTTGCACTGGCAGTTTCGTTGCTTATTTATATACTGCTAGTTCAGAACAGGCTGACCAATCAGAATCGTTACAGCTACCGTGCGAATGCATACACAGATTTTATATATTAAGTTTTCTCTATGCGATCTGAGTCGGTTTTCTTTCGACTGTGCAGCTGTTAGCGCGTACGTGTCATTTGAAATTTAAATCGTATAGAAATGCTCTCAAAAACCAGTGGAAAAGCCGCAAAAAATGCTGGTAAAGCGCAGAAGAACGTTTCAAAAAGCTACGCCATTTACATTTAATAAATCAAAAAACCCGACTGCGTATAAAATCTAAAAAGAAAAAAACAAGTTCAGTATTAAAAAAATAAATTCTAATGTGGAAAAAAGCGATTTTAAACAGTCGGGTTCCATTATTGAGAAGATTTGAGCCGATCTAGATTTATTATGGGTCCCAACTGTTTAAAATCGCTATGCTCCACATTAGTATTTCTTTTTTTAATACTGAACTTGTTTTTTTCTTTTTAGTTTTTTTACGCAGTCGGGTTTTTTGATTTTTTAATTTATTTTTTCTTTTTATTTTTTTCACGCAACCAGGTTTTTTAATTTTTTATTGTCGTCATATTAAGTTTTGGTTACTGTCATGTCTTTAGCGACATTCGGACAGTTAAGCAAATCGATTGGCGTAAAAATCATCAAAATCGGCCCACGCGTTTGGTCTCTAAAGTGCCACAAAGGAACAAACATACATACATACATTATATACTGATAGACACAATTTACCCTCATTTGCGTCGCGCAGTCGGGTAAAAAGGAAACTGGTCTGTAATTTAAAATTTAATAGGTAATAATAATTAAAAAGAAAAATAATGGATATTCATTATTCATGTATATTTTTTACATTTATGAACTACCCATATTAAAATCACTGCCATCAAAAAATAACGTCGACAGCCCTTAGAACTTAGACAAAGCGCTATTTAAATAAGACAAAATAATTGCTCTTGACATATTTCGAACGTATTTTGATAAACAAAATTGGTGGCTCTGAAAAGAGCCGGTTCCTTCCCGCTTCTGCTGTGGGTGTGTGCGTCTGTGGTGTTTTACAGAAATGTAATCGTATTTTTATGGAGTCAGAGTCCTAGGCGCGTTAACCTCGAATACGGAATGCCAATTGAATGTCTTTCGGCATGATCGTGACGCGTTTGGCGTGAATAGTGCACAGGTTCGAGTACAAAAACAGGCCGATGATAAAGGCTTCGCTGGCTTCCTGAAGTGTCATAATGGCCGAACTCTGGAAACGCAGATCGATTTTGAAGTCCTGGGCGATTTCACGAACCAAACGCTGGAACGGCAGTTTGCGGATCAATAATTCGGTACTTCTTTGATAGCGGCGAATTTCGCAAAGAGCCACCGTACTCGGACGATAACACTGAGCTTTCTTCGCACCTCCAGTTGCCGGTGCACTTTTACCCGCAGCTTTTGTGGCGAGTCGTTTGCGCAGTTCTTTGTCAGCAGTTGATTCACGAGCAATTTGCTTGGCACGGGCCATTTTGTTTGTAAGTATGTCAATATTCAATAATTCAAATAATTATTAACAGGCGAAGAGCAAAGATATCAAGTGATTCCAAGTCTTCATGGTTTCCGGGCTTGTAGGCCGTGGTCCGGTGGTATTTCTACCTGACGTTTCGTCTACAACTGCGGTAGACATTCTCAAAGGCGATGTGGCAGCGGTTCGACCGCTGCCACATCGCCTTTGAGAAGCCCGGAAACCATGAAGACTTGGAACAATGCCGGTCGTGAAAGCTTGTACACTTGGATATCAAGTGATTGTCTAACCGGTAAATTACGAGCTATTTATATAGTGGCCATACGGCGTTTCGGTCGTAACTTGCCGTAATTGGTCGAATGCTGTTTAAGGGACCGCCCTTAAGGCGGTGGACGCGCTCACATGACACATTATAAATAGCCTGGAAAGTTAATGTTTATCTTTACCCACTCAGCAACGTTCCGTGCAAGAGACAGCACCAACCCACAGCGAGCAACACACAAACCGCACCACCACACCACAGCCAATAAAAACTCTGCCAACTCAAGAATCAAACTGGGTCGACCTCATCTTAAACTCCCCAAAAGAAACGCTTTCAGCCTTGCGATGCTGGGCAACAAACTTTCTCCAGAAGCTCGACGACACTAAAGACGACTCTTTCAAGCGACTACTGGTCATCGCCGAAGCCATCACAACATGCCCAATAGAAATCAGTTATGGCCCATAAGCCCATAAAAATAATCTTCTGGAATGCAAACGGCGTCAAGCAACAGAAGTCGGAACTACAAAGCTTCGCTGAACAACACAAAATTGACATCATACTAATAAACGAAACTCATTTAAAACCAACCGACAGATTCACATTGCCAAACTACAGGACACACAGGAACGACCGAATTAATGGACAAGGGTGGGGTGGAACAGCCGTACTCGTCAAAAATAACATCTCACATTATTCAACGCCAACACCAGCACTCAACACAGTCGAAGCCACCACCGTCGTAGCAATCTTAGACAACAAAGAAGTGTGCATTGCTTCTATTTACAACAGCCCCTCAAAAACCATCGACACATCAGACATCGACAAACTTCTAGACATCAAAGGATCTGCAATTCTC
Source organism: Mongoloraphidia duomilia (assembly GCA_039654895.1). Lineage (NCBI taxonomy): Eukaryota > Metazoa > Arthropoda > Insecta > Raphidioptera > Raphidiidae > Mongoloraphidia > Mongoloraphidia duomilia. The sequence goes on from CM077528.1 coordinate 23,512, forward strand.
GCGGGAGATCTAAACGCCAAACACAAAAACTGGAATTCAATAGCACCCAACACCAGAGGAAATATACTAAACCGACACAGCATCAGTAGAGGCTACACCGTGGTAGCCCCTTCAGAACCAACGCACTTTAAAGACAACTCCAGCGACGTACTCGACGTTGCACTCATCAAAGATCTACACGCAAATCCAGAGCTACACTCACTCGCGGAACTCGACTCCGATCACAACCCAGTACTACTTACACTACACAGCTTACGCAGTCCAAACTTTGGAAAAACCCAAACGCGGCTCGTGAAAATGACGGACTGGGAATCTTACACGGCGGATATTGAAGAACAAATCAAACCCACGCGACACATCAAAACATGCCAAGAACTTGAACACACAATCGAAACACTCACCAAACACATCAAACAATGCTACACGCGACATACTACAACACGGCCAAACACAATACACTACCAACGCATTCCTAAAGAAATACTGGACAAAATACACACAAAAAATCGCATCAAGAAAATTTGGCAGAAATACAGACAACCGAGAGTCAAGACACTGCTCAACAGGCTAACAAAGAACATAAAAGAAGACCTGGAGAAACACCGCGACGAAAGATGGAGGGATGCTACCATTGAACTGGCCACGGATGACAAGTCACTGTACCAGTGCGCAAGGAAACTGTGCAATCGCACAAAAACAACAAACACAACGGTTCTCAGAGTCAACAATCAAGCCATCACGGATCCACCCGGACAAGCCGAAGCCTTCGCCGATTCTCTACAGTCACAATTTCAACCCAACCCCGCGATAAATCCCGCCATCGACGCACACATAGAAGAGCAGGTGGATGCATACCTGAACGCACACACGACCTCACCCACAATACTAGTCACACCAAAAGAAGTAAATACAGAAATCAGCCTACTCAGAAGAAACAAAGCGCCAGGCGACGACGGCGTCACACCCGTGATGCTGAAACACCTAGGCAGAAAAGCCATTGTAACCCTGGCAAGCATCTTCAATGCTATATACAGATTACAACACTTCCCGCGCTGTTGGAAACTCGCCAAAATCATACTGTTTCCGAAACCTAAAAAGGACCTCACGGACCCGACAAACTACAGACCAATCAGCCTGCTTTCAACAATTAGCAAACTATTCGAGAGAACTCTCTTACAACGCTTACACAAACACCTGGAGAAAAACAACACCATCATTCCTGAACAATTCGGCTTCAGGAGTGAACACAGCACAACACAACAACTACTACGCTTAAACGAACACATCACCAGGGGATTCAATCGAAGGCACCACACCGGGGCGATCTTTCTAGATATTGAGAAAGCTTTCGACAAAGTATGGCATTCAGGCCTGCTATACAAGCTTATCTATGAGAGATTACCAACGAGGCTAATCAAGGTAATAACATCATACATGCAGAATAGGACATTCTACGTTTCCATAAGGGATACTTCCTCCACACATCGACCGATCCTCGCGGGAGTACCACAAGGAAGTGTCGTCGGACCAACGCTCTTCAATATATACATAAACGACATACCTACCAATCAAGACACAGCCCTATACGCGGACGACACAGCAATCTTCGCCCAGGCAAGAAGCATCAACATCATCAAACGCAGACTGGAAAAAGGTCTACAGGAACTGGAGAACTACTACACAACATGGCGAATAAAAGTCAACGCTCGCAAATCGGTAGGTATCATTTTTAGCATAAGATTGAAAATACTAAATCCAGCTTTAAACTTTGCAGGTACCGCAATCACGTGGGAAAACGAAGTCAAGTATCTCGGCATCACCATGGACAAGAGACTCAACTACAAAAAACACACGCAAAACCAACTGAACAAAGCAACCGGACAAAAGACACTATTATATCCACTACTTAATCGCAACTCTAGACTGTCAATCGCCAACAAAAAACTCATCTACACGACATACCTGAGGCCTATACTCACTTACGCGAGTGCAGCGTGGGCCTTTCACAAAACAAACAGACAAAGACTACAGGTTTTCCAAAACCGCACGCTACGACTCATCACAAACTCAGGAAGATTTGTCAGAAAAAGCACACTCCATCGAGACTTGAAAATTCCCACCATCAAAGAATTCATGACACACGAGGCAACCAACATATACACCCGATCACAAAACTCGCGACACACACTTCTGAGGGAACTTGGAAACTACACAACCGAGCACAAACACACACACAAACGACCGAGGCACTTATTCGATGACGCGGACACCTGATACCTAGAGCAACATCCACATGCGACACGGGCAAGCTAGCCGATCACAAAGACCAACTAGGGTAACCAGGCTGCCCTATCTGGCTGACTCTAAAACAAGCATACCCACGGGCATACCACCGCCTGTAACCAACTCGAGCAAACTACAAGAGCTGCTCCCTAAGCTACGGTAGGACTAAGGTCTCACGACCAGTTCCTCAATTTACTCATTGAGCACATGGGCTCAAGCGAAATTAAAGAGTCAGTCAGTCAGTCAGTTTATCTTTAGTTATTTAGGAGTGTTTCCTAAGTAAGGTCTTAAGACGTTGCTTAAGAAGTTCTTTGGTATATGATAAAATCAATCGATTTAAAAACCCCTTATATCCACACCATATTATTCACATAACAATTAGAGGTGAAAATAATAAATATCTCAGACAGCTAGGCTGCCATGATTTTTGAACTATATCTAAGAAAAAATCAAATTACCACTGTCGGGACTTGACAAAGCTCGCCTTAATCGTTTAAGACCATATTAATTCATAGTCTGAAATTAAGACGATCTTTATTAACGAAATGCTTATTTTCAGGTAATAAATGTTGGAATATTTCTATCTAACGTATCGACCAATAGAAAATGCAGATTTATATACCAGGGAGGAGTTTGTTTACCTAACATGGTTTTTACCTGGATCATGCCCATACCTTTGTATAATTATATTAAATGTAATTAGTTGCAACATTGTGCAAATTATGAATTATAAGAGAATTTGTCAAATTAAATTGTATAGAATTCTTACTCACATTCTCTACTTTTTATTTCTTACATTTGACTTAGAAATGAAATATGTGATTGTGAACCACAAGAAGAAACAAAATATTAGAGTTAAAACATTTTGTTTATATAGAATTCATTGTTGAATCTTTTATATTTAAAAATAAATATTTCAACTTCTCTAAATTAAGCTTTTGTTACCTAAATCCTTAGAGAAGGAGAAATCGTATATTGATATAATAAATTATTATACATTAATAAATATTTTACACTTACTTATTAACTTCTACCGACAGCGAAAAAGATAGCTTTAAAAAATAAAACACGCAACTACTGGCTTCAGCTGTCCAACTTTATTTTTAATTACTACGTTTCAGTCTGTTTATAAGTTTGATTGAACAGTGTATAGATCATTGCTTGAAAAGGGTCTCTTATAAGGGACTGAAACGTTTCTACTAATTAAAAATAAATTTGGACAGCCAAAGTCAGTTTTTATGAGTTTTATTCATTAAAATAAATTATCTTTACTAATATTATAAATCTGAAGAGTTTGTTGTAATCTCAGGAACTACCAGTCCGATTTGAAAAAAATTTATTTTGTTAGATAGCCCATTTATTCAGGAAAGCTATAGGCTATATATTATCACGCTACGACCAATAGAAGCGGAGCATCAATGAAAAATGTTGCAAAAACGGGAAAAATTATTCTTTTTAAGAGCTTCCGCTGCGTAAACTGTTAAAGTCACGCAAAAATCATGTATGACGGAATTGTTCCCCTTTAAAAGTTCTAAAAAAAAGTCGCGACAGCATATATGTCTATCTTTTAAGGTTGACTCACTATAACTTTTTTTATGGCAATCAAATTTGTTCGTAATTATAATATTCAAGCGAACGAGCGAAGCGAGTGAGTAGTGTATTGCACCCGGGCTTTCTTAGCACCCGGACGAGGCCGGACGGGTACCGCTAGTTATTATATATTTTTACTTGTTCTAAGGATATAGGTGTGAAATATATTAAAAGGTAGTTAATTCGTGACAATCGGACCCAAAAGTGTAGCCCGATATTGAGTACAATTAATACTAGGGAATATTCAATGGCCGACCATTTTATATTTTGTCGGAGACTGTACTCAAAACATATGAAAACTCTTATAAGAAAGTAATACGTGCGTTTGTTACCACGCAGGGCTTAATCTACTGGGGGCCGATTTTCAAAATCGAGGTGGCATTCGATTTGTCTTAATCACGTGATTAGGTGTGAATTCAAAATGTCTGCCATAAGGTGGAGAATTGCGTTTCAGATTTTGGAGTGTGTGTGGACGCTACCATGCACGCGAAACATGATTTTTAAATTTAATTTGGTTTATTTTATTTTCATTTTATCTATGCAGAAGATGTTCAAAAGTTCCCACGTTCCATGTCCACGCAGGCTATGCATCTTCGTAAGAAGGAATTGCGTACCTTTCTCAAAAATACCGGGCTGTGCCCTAATTGTGTGGTACGCTTGTTCTATGCGCTGCTGTAATTGTTCAGAGCAATTTAAAGTGACAAATAGCCTACTATTTTGTTAACTTTAAGCTGCAAGATCAGAGCAATTGAAAAATAAGAAGTTACTACGCTCATAAATGGAAATATTTCACTAACGGTTCGTTTGCGGACTCTAATAGTTTTGGTTTTTATATATAATAGGTTCTTTAACACATAATTTAGAAAATAAATAACTGTATCGATTTATTTATTATTTTATTTATTTGATCTTATATACAACTTATTAACTATAATTTATTACTTAGTCGGACAGAGTAACGTCCTTCTCACATCTATCCTTCTGTTCCTCGTATGACCAAATTCATTGTTATTTATATGAGTATATTTGATTAGCTTTGCGTTCTTTAGCTATCACAGTTCTAAGTACCTGTTCATTGCCCTCGCTGACTTTGCAGTAGCAATGAACTCAATAATTCCCTAGTGTGCAAAATCTATATACATTAATTATTGTGCAATACTTATATATACTACATTGTTTATTAAAATTTTTCGACTTGTTTTGGGTCATAGATACTAAATGCCCCTGAAATATTTTACCGTTTTTTTCAACACCCTGTATAAGATCGTCTTGGATGACTGTGAATCAGACAGGTCTTAAGACGGCGCCTATAGTTGAAACAAGACATGATTGTGAATCTCTCCGAAGTAAGGTCATCTATAAAAAGTAACTGCTTAAGAAATTGCTTGAAGACTGTTTTTATTTCACGACAGTGAATCTAAATGCCATCTTAAGACCATGCTTAAGATGACCTTACGAAAAGACCTGACTTATGAATGCGGCCCTTATAGGTGACCGCAACGCACGTCAAAGTAATTCACCACTCAGACGACCCAGACATTTATTTCACTGCTTCCACAAAAAGTACGATTGTATCTTTAAGGCTAAGCATGACTAGACGAGCAGTTTCTCCTTAGGTTTAGGGGTAAAGCGGGAGGAACATTTTAAGAAGGAAGTAGTCGTTTACCTAGTCACAATACTCGGAATATTTCGACACTCATCGTTTACCCGTCTGGTTACTCTTCGGATATACTGATGTGCTAGCCATGGTCGACCTTGCTGACTCGCGGGCGTATTGATAATTTAAAATCATTGCTGTAAGTGTAGAATATACTACAATAATAATTATAATTATAATGATTTTTTATTTTTTTCATAGTATCTACATATAGATTAATTGAAAGTTTGTCAAAATTACAATAAATTGAACTAGTAAAACAAAATTGTGTACAATACTCCAAAGGTAGGGTATATAGAAAAATTTAGTTTACTTATAAGACTGTGTAGTTTACACTATACACACTACAGAAGTGAAGTAAATGCTATAAATGGACGTTTACAAATAAATAGAAAATTTATTATGTACATTGTAAACGGTTTTATTGAACACGGGGCAAATAGCATCGAGAACATTTACAATTTTGTAGTAGGCTATAAACTATAAAATCTAATGTAAATATGTAGTATAGATGCTTTGTTTTTTTTTTATTTAGCAGATTCCGAGTTACCCTTAATAGTCAACCGTTGCTATGGAAACGTGTTTAAAAAATTCACTGTACTATTTTTTCTATGTAATCCACTAAATTTTTACAGCATTACTGTCATCAGACAAAAGCCATCGTGTTGGCTTCGCTACGTTGACGACACCTTCGTAATATGGTGCCATGGAGAGCAGGAATTGGAAAGATTTTTCAACCACATCAACTCTATAAATCCCAGGATACAGTTCACGATGGAAAAAGAAAAGAACAAACAGATAGCCTTCCTAGACGTATTACTGGAAAGACAAGACAATGGAAAGCTGGGACATAAGGTCTATCGGAAGCCAACTCATACAGACCGATACTTGAACAAGGAGTCAAATCACCACCCGAGACAAAAAAGAGGACTAATCAAGACACTGGTAAACAGAGCAACACGAATATGTGAAGCGAAACACCTCCAACCGGAACTAGAACACCTGAAAACAGCACTGCAAAACAACGGATACACACTGCAAGAAATAAACCGAGAAATACGTCCAAGAAGAGCAGCCATCCCGGAAAACGAGGAACAAGAAGTGAAAAATGGTACAGCGTATCTACCATATATCAGGAACATAACGGACCGCATCGGCAAACTTTTGGAAAAGTACAAAGTCAGGACAATCTACAAACCAACGAGAAAGATTCAGGAATGTCTAAGATCGGCCAAGGGCACAAGAGACCCACTGGCAACACCAGGAGTATACCGCATCCCTTGCAGCTGTGGATCAGTATATATTGGGACAACGAAACGAAGCATCAACACACGTATAGCAGAGCACAAACGAAGCTGTAAACTGGGACAAACGGAAAAATCTGCCATAGCCGAACACACTTTGACTCTGGACAATCATAAGATCCTCTTCGAAGAAACCCAAGCCATAGACAGAACGTTGAGCTATTACCCAAGAATATACAGAGAGGCCATAGAAATACATAAACACACAGAATTTCAACCGAAAAGATGAAGGCCTCAATCTCAGTAAAACCTGGACACCAGCACTCCGACATACAAAACCAATGACCAATCGTACAAGGACGGGATACGACCGAGTAGAGAACTCACCACCACTACACACTGCGCAGTTGACCAATGGCAGAGAAACGGACTACGACTGAACAGAGAACACACTGGCACTAGGTATAAAAGAAGGGAGAACACCAGTCACCACATACTGACCTGTGAGCCGCCAAGGAGGACACTTCGACCACTGCCACATCGCGTTTGACAATGTCTACCGCAGTTGTAGACGAAACGTCAGGTAGAAATACCACCGGACCACTGCCTACAAGCCCGGAAACCATGAAGACTTGAAACAATGCCGGCCGTGAAAGCTTGCACACTTGGATAAATGCACAATTGTCACAAAACCAGTGAAAAAACTGGATAGATCTTTTTATATGGAGATTATACTCCAATAATTCCCCATATTTGTAAATTTAAAAGAAAGCAGAAAATTAGTTTAATAATCAAACTGTATTTAATTAAAAACACTTACAATAATTTTAATCAAAACATAAATGAGAGTAGCACAAAAACAGATAGGTACTTATACAAAAAAATTCTACGAGAATTTTTGAAACACAATATTTAGATTGATTTTTGACGTGAAAAAAAACAAAATTTGTAAATGACAACAAAAAAAAAATAACCAAAGATATATATGAGAAAACGAAAGGAATTTTAACGGACTACGGACGGCGGCTCTCTCTTTGAAAAATGGCTCCTGGCCGGTATTTATAAATGAGAAACGCCCTTATGTCCAATTATATAATTGAAATAATTATAGGTGCCCGATTAGATCTCTGTCAGACCACGACAGAAGTGAAAACTTCAGATTTTCTAATTTTTGGTGTGATCTATTATAGCGCATTTATGAACTAAAAATAATTTATTGCTAAAATACTGTTACAAAACTGTTTTCTGAGTTGGCGGAATAAATATTTATTTACAATAATTAGAAATACAATAATAATGAATGCAACAATGAAAAGTCAGTTCTAACAATCAACACAAGTAATTAACCCATTAACTATATACAATTGACTACACTAATATTTGTTTTATCAGGTGAATTTATATCACGAAACTATTTATATCACTGTATTTATATTAGATTTATTTCTAACGTTTATTTATGTCGGTCATTTACTCAGTTACTTCAGTACTATTTATTTATATCCACTCCACTATTTATATCACTGTACTGACTGATTCGACCGTTGATTGACTAATATTTATATCACTGTATTTATATTAGATTTATTTCTAACGTTTATTTATGTCGGTCATTTACTCAGTTACTTCAGTACTATTTATTTACATCCACTCCACTATTTATATGTACGTTTTTGTAAAAATTTACTGATCCTTTTGAAAATTGATATTTGAGAGTTTTATAGGACACAAAAAAAAATAAAATGACGTCAGATTTCAAAATGGCGGCCATATGTACTTTTTTGTAAAAATTATCTGATCTATTTGAAAACTTATTTTTGAGAGTTTCATAAGACACAAAAAATAAAATGACGTCAGATTTTAAAATGGCGGCCGCATGTAGATACTTTTTTGTAAAAATTATCCGATCCTTTTGAAAATTGATATTTGAGAGTTTCATAGGAAACAAAAAAATAAAATGACGTCAGATTTCAAAATGGCAGCGTAACGTTTAGGTTGTAAATTATCTAGGTTCCCGTTTATTGACTGTTCGAGCCTTTCGTTAGTTTCCCTGCTTTCTCTTTTCATTCTATTCATCTGTTCATTTGACTGTTTTATTGTTCACGCTTATTTGTTCTAACATTAGCATTAACTCATTATTCCCACCGGGCGTTGTGTTTTTGGCCTGTATTATGGGGTCTACAAGTTTTGGTGGTGAATCCCATGAAATTTGGGTAGATGACCCCCAGGATCTCCTACTTCTTCTTTCTCTCCCTGTTCTGTTCCCTTTATAACCTCTTTAACTTCTTGCGTTTCCTTAATCGATTCCCCGTCCATTATTATTAAAATGTTCAAAGCTGAATTTTACCCAATATTAATTTAATGAACTCCCAGTATTGATAATTTTTTGATTACCTAATAGCAAAAAAAAATAAATCAAATTTTCAAGCTATTTATTACAAGAAGATTTCAAATTAGCAAAACATGATATCTAATTCAAAGAAAATAATGTAATTGATGATGATATAGTTTCACAACCAAAACAAATAAAGATAACATAAAAAAAGTCAATGGCGAGATGACAGTTTCTAATTCGAAAATCAACAATTATTTAGATTTAATGATTCAATTAAGTCGATAACTCACATTATTAGATTCCATGTCCAAGGTAACGAACACTGAACGGCAATATCCTGACACTGTACTTTTTACTGGTAGATATAAATTATGCAGCCTTATCAAAGTAAAAAAAATTCGACTGATGACCAGTCCTATACTTTCCACCTAATAAATATTTGCAAAAAATAAACTTTTTTTTTTTTTATTCTTTGACTAGGCCCAAATAACCTTAGCTGTTGGTGGTCTTTAAAACACAATTTAATTTTTATTCTTTGAAAAAAGCATGGCCCTCTTTTTTGTTTGGTGATCTACTGATGGCTAACTTAATATAGCAAAAATCATGGTTACCTTGATTTACGTACAATTTTTATTTTTTTTTAGTAAAATATTTTTTTCATATTATAACATCTAGAATTCATTTATATTTTTTTTTAACTATGTTAATACGTGACATTGAGGACGTTTTTTTGAATATCTCAGGATCCACTGAACCGATTTGACTCAAAATCTAATCAGATCTAAGTTAAAGGCTGATAAATACAATAGAACAATCGGCATGCCCGTATGTTGTTCCGTTCTTAAGATATCGAAGGCGAAAAATTGACCACACACATACACACACACACTCACATACACACACACACACACATACAGACATAAGTCAGAAAATGATCTTAAACGATTGCTAGGGTCTCAAAACGTGAAAATCTGTTAAAATCTCGAAATATTTTTTTCGGACTAAATCCATTACTTCCCTACCATAGTAGAGGTAAGAAGTAAAAATACTTTCTAACGAATTCTCAACGTAATTCACGGACGACGACTCATTTATCTCTCTTTTTAAAAAAAAATATTCGCAGTGTCTTTGAGACGGCGGTCCCGACCTTAACAAAGTCTAGTAAAGGTCGGGCTGTTACATCAGGGATGTTACAGCAGGCATGTGTATTTTTTGTGAAAATTATTCGATTTTTTGGAAAATTGAAATTTGAAAGTTTTATAGGATACACAAAAGTAAAATGGTGTCTGATTTCAAAATGGCGGCCATATGTACTTTTGTAAAAATTATCCAATCTTTTGAAAATTGATATAATATGAGAGTTTTATTTATGACACAAAAAATTAAAATTGCGTCAGATTTCAAAACTGCGGTTAAAATAACTTTTCAATTGTAATGTTTATTGCTTTGATAAATTCGGTTTTATATACCTACAATTCGTAAGAAGTATAGCTTCTGTCGGGTGTCCCATGATACCTCATGACTTTTTTTTTATTTAGCAGGTTCCGAGTTACTCTTTATAGTCAACCGTTTCTATGGAAAATAGTTTAAAAAATTCACTGTACTATTTCTTTATGTAATCCAATACATATTTACATTAGGTCTTATGGCTCTTAGCCTACTACAAAATTGTAATTCTTCTCAATGTTATTTTCTCTATGTTCGGTAAAACCGCGTTTACACACAGTACCTATATGAATGTCGCGCCTTGTAATTCTTGAATTACCTGTATGCTTCAAATTTTCTTAAAGATCTTTTCAACATATCGCTTAATCGACTATGGTCCTATTTATAATTCCGGAGTTCTGGACATTTTGGGGCAAACTAATAGGGAAGTCGACTTTCCCGGAAAAAAATTATCACCATTCGATTCTTTATTAGGGCTTTTATAATGCAAATTTTTGACACAACTTTCTACGACTAACCGTTTTCGAAAAAAAGGATATATACTGGTGGTCTGACTCACCCCTGTAATCCAGATCGAACTGTTTGCTTCAGTTATTAAAATTCAAAACAAAAATATTTGGTAACTAAGAAAAAAAGTACTAAACAATATCATTCTTCGAAAATCAAAAATCATTCAACATACATAAATAATTCAAATACTCAAAATCAGGGCCGGCACGTGCGCCTGGTCGGACAGGCGATCGCCTTACGGCGCCATATTTTTTTAGCAGCGAATTTTTCGTGCGGTATTCTACTTTTTAAAAATGATTATATTGTTCGAGTTTTCACCGATTCTTAGTTCCACCTTCTACTACTAGATAAAACATGTCGCATGTCGCCCAGCCGCTCGGCGCAAATACCATAAGGTGTAAAGGGGGTATTTACAAATTACAGGCAAGCCAGGCAGCGTTTTATTCGTGCACTGTGTCTGTGTACGTATATATTTCACGTTGTGACGTTTATAAAAAGGAACTTAGTATCTATGTCATTGTATTTTGTTAGAAGTCATATACCACAATAATATTAACTTTTAATATTGTCTAGCCTAAAAATAATTTATATTTACAGAATGAGCGAATTAAAACGAAAGAAGTTATCCGAGAGTGCATACAAAAAGAAAAAGTTGGCAAAAGAAGCTGAACAAATTAGAATTACATTTGTTTTTTATGTGTTAAGTGAATAAAATATATAATCGGTTTATTAATTTTTTTAATATGTGGGGGGGGCGGCAAAAGTTGTATTCGCCTTAGGCGGCATATTTTAACGCGCCGGCCCTGCTCAAAATCTGTTCTAATTTAAATTAAGTAATTATTGTAAGTGTGATTTAAAATAAAAATTATAAATCATAATTTTGTTGACGAGTTACATTTAATTACATTTAGGTCCTAGTCGAGTAACAAAAAAGCTGAAACACCCTGTATAATATAAAACATTTCCGTCACTCAAGCTCACTGACAGTGACAGACAACGCCCAGGTCAAACCGCTGAAGATATAAATTTGGACAGTAGGTTCCTTTTGTGACGTAGGCACCCACTTAATGTATCTAAGAGAGCCAACAAGTTTTTTTGCTCATCTTGAACTTTAAAAAAAACTCAAGTCGCAGTGCCAAAACCCTGCCGACAATATAGTGTATTTGCTAATACTGGCATTGTGGCTTTATTATGTGAACTTAAGTTTGTTTTTGGACAAAATAAAAAATTTAACCCCTTAATACATCCCTTAAAATAATTAAATTTTTCTAAATTTCAATATTAGACATGGATTTTATCAGTACACCTAATTAAATACACCCTTCCATAAGTATATCCGTATCAACAAACTAGTGTTTTCATAAAAATTTTTTGAAAACAACTTTTTTGGGTTCAGGCGTCTTAAAAAGTGAACATTCACTATACTTTGTATTAGAATTAGGTAGTTCCGGACATGTATAGCTCCAGGAACCATGTCCTCCGTCGGATATGTTTTCTCTTTCCTTAGAACGCATTTTAAATGTCCATACTCCGGCATATAATCCGATTCAATCACGAGGTCTGTCGCCAAGTCCAAGTATAACGGTCGCAGTATGAGTATTCGTTTGTTCCCGAATGAGAGTGCATTTGTATATCCGTGGAACGAGCGAGGTCCGCAATCCGCGGACACTCGTAATATGATACATTTTTAGAGTGTTAGGTCTCCAAGTCACTATATGAATAATAAGAATCAGTAGTTCACAATCCACAACATAATAGACAAGTGCTTAGCATCATAATATTATAACGTGTTACGAATACTCAATGTTGTGTGTTTTATAATATAAAAAATTAATCACACCTGAAGATTGCAACTCATTGCTGAAACGCGTCGTGTTAACAACACATGAAGTCATAAGACGGACACCAAAAATACAAGGTATTTCTAATACTTCTTATTACTCGTAATTTCATTTCTTTCTCGGAAACATGTCCGCTCAACAACGGAAACGTTTCATGTTTGTTCCGTCTTTGGAACTGTTTTGCGTGCGCCTATTCTATACTTGTATTATGGGATTGCGTGGGATTGTAAAAATTAAATGTGAGATCGCGTCTTCACAACTTCGTGGGATGCGGCTATTTTTTTTTTTTTTTAATTTGTAAATCTGGCAGGCTAACAGACAAATAATGTCCAGTAACAAGCCTGCACACAGTATTACAACAAATTCAAATTTGCAGCACAGTAGCTACATTACAAAACATATGACAAAAAAAAAAATTACATAATTAAATAATATAAATAAAAGAACTCACTATTACTTCAAAAAAACAGAAACTTGTCTTTTAAAACGGCAGAGAGTGTCCCCAAAAATATCAATATCAGTTTTGTTATTGATAGCGTTGAAAATATGTGCCATCCTGAAAAGTGGAGAGTTAAAGGCATAATTGGTCGTGACTGGGGGTAAATAAAATAGATCTCTATTCCTGGTATGGTAGACGGGAGCAGACAGGCAAAATCTCGCTAGTAAGTCGGGTGAATTAATTGTTCCGTTTATAATTTTATGTAAACAACATAGATCGGAAATTTTTCTTCTAACTTCAAGAGTTTGTAGTTTCATTAAAGATAGTCTGCTTTCATATGTTAATTGTAAATTAAATTTCCAATTGACGATTCTCAGAAATCTTCTTTGGATAGATTCAATGCGGTTTACATTGTTAAAATAATATGGGCTCCACACAACAGACGCATATTCAAGCTGAGATCTTACCAGCGAACAATACAATGTTTTCATTACGGATATACTGTGGAACGGTTTAGCTATTCTCATAATGAATCCCAACATCTGATTCGCTTTGGACACAATTTGGTTTATATGATTTCCAAATTCCAACCGTTTGTCCATAAGTATTCCCAAATCTTTGATAATATTTTGTTCTAACAGAAGGTTATTGTTCAAGTGATAGTCATATGAAACGGTTGTTAAATTCCTTGTGAATCGGACGAAATGACATTTTCTGACATTTAAATGTAACATATTGTTTTAAACTTACAATAAAATTGAAAGGGAGAATATCAAATGACCTACATTTTTTGCCAGCTTAGTCTGAGTTAGCTTTACGATCAATATAAATTCAACTAATGGGAATAATTATTTCCATTAAAACTTAACTGCCTAATCAATTTGAATACGCATAATTTACAAAGAATACTGAAAGGGAATTAAGTCTTTATATTAGGTTTTCTGTATTGTAAAGGTACAAGTAATACCAACCCATAATAATTATAAATTATATTTCATCAGCTATAATCACAGACTGTTAAAATCAGTTAGAATCGACAATGGAAGCAATATGCATATATTTTTATTTTTGTATTGTTATAAATTTATTGTAAACATATAGAAAATAGTTGCTATGAAAAAGGTAGTGATCTAGAGTGTTTTTTTTTGAAGTGAGAATAATAATGAAAAATAACAAAAGTTATTAGTGTGAAAAATTTGAAATTTGAATCAGTCGGAAAATTTAAAAAGAGTTTTTGAATAAAATTCAAGAATAAAAATCTTGATATAAAAATTAAAGTTAAAGATAATCAAGATAAATAGGGATAAAAGAAACGAAGTAATCTTTAATGGTATGGAAAATGAAATCGAATAAAATTGAATAATAAAGTTTTATTTGGAAGTTAGATTTGAAGAACACGTCACTAATTTAAAGTAAAGCTTTGAGAATACAACAAGATCACTCATAAATAGGTACCCTATTTAGAAAACCACGTGGTTTAAGTAAGCTAAAGAATTTTTTCTTGATATTTATTTAATAAATCAAAATTTTAATAGTTTTCAAGGATTTTTTTGTTATTATATTTTTTTTAGGCTATTTTAATTAATCTATTTCTATTTGTATGAATTAAGTTTTGTTTCGTTTTGTTTAATAAAAAATTATCCAAAAGAAAGTTGTAATAATTTCAGTATATTTTAGAAAATCAAAATTTAAAAAATAAAAGAAAGTTATAAAAAAGAAACCGTTGCGCACAGAGGTTTGACAGTTTTTTAAGTGGGAGGAGTAAAAAACCAACCTAACAAGACTGTGACAGTATGCTTTCCAAACATATTTGTTTGGTAATTATTTTTGCTTGTTTATTTTTGGAATAACATCTCCTACATGCTATTTAAAGCACAACAGTAGATAAAGGCTAATGACGTTTAAAAGCTTCAGCCTTCCGCTTTAAGGGGACCTGGATTTAAGAAATGTAAAAGCTTTGAATTCTTTAATCATTTCGTTGACTCTGATTTATTGGATTTCACGAAAATAAAGAACTGAGACGAAAAATGCGCGAGGAAAACATATCAAAAAATAGTAATAATCTTGTGAATAATATACAGGGTATTGAAAATATGTTAGAACATTTTAAGGGCATATATAGCACTGACTAAAATGAACAAAAAAATCTCAATAGACATGTGCCTGTAAACCAGTCAGCGTTGCCAAATTCATTTTGTGAAAAGAAAAAATCGGGATTTAGACGCAAAAAGCTATACAAAACAGAAAAAACATTTAAATACTTCAAAAATTTTATTTATATCAAGAAGTAAGAAATGATTTAGATATTAAAATTATAATATTAAACAATATAGTATCTATAGTATTTATTTTTCGAGAAAATCCAGATTGTTAACCGCCCCCGCTTAACAAAAGTATCGCCAATTTAATTTTAATAAAATATCTCGCGAATCATCTGTGCTACATTAAATATCGACCTAGGTTACTTTATTGGGCTAGAAGCCCTCTACATTTTCAATTTCTTGTATTTTTTGTGAAGTAAATATTTTTTTTAAATTAGAGCGCAATTTAACGCATTTTTTGCTATAATTTTTTCTTTCTATTTTCATCTTTACAGCAAGTAAAATGGTAAAATATCAATAAACAATCCACCAAAATCTCGGTTTTCTTTTTTTTCTGACGCGTATGATGCTGCCCTTACAAGCAAAAACACACTATCTACTTGAAGAGAAGAATTGAGAAAAATGCCGTTAACTTTGAAAGGCTGCCCATCCATTTAATATTTTTATTAAAAACGTTTACAAGATACTGCAATATGGCATTAGGAGTACTTAAGAAAAATGCTAGTAAGCCGAAGAACAAGACGACTAATTAAGTATCTTATAAAACAAACAGTAAATTATCAAACAACGCAAAAATAAATTAGACTATCTTTCACGGAACATCATAATCAAACTAGTATTGAATATTGATACTGTGTTACTAGTGACAACAGCTGATTTCGACAGGTTCCTTAGTAGAAATGTAGCAGAAATGTTTTATGTAATTGGCTTAAAATGTGATCAACTTCCTTGAGGTGTCTATCAAAGCATGTTAACTTCACTATGATCCGACATAAATTTTATAAAAATCGGTCCAGCCGTTTTTTTAATCTATTGTTAAAAATAAATAATAATTATGTTTTAATGAATAAAATGATTACTTTTTAGTGTAATTTCTAATTTAATTAATAATATTAAATATTTATCAAACTGGGAAGTTCGTTGTGTGGACCTCAAGGGTTGCACTTTAGTCCTAATAAACGACCCGCCTCACGGCTTGTTGTTTCTTTTATTAATCAAATATACTGTTAATATCTATATTTTTTTACTTTCAAAATATACTTTAATTAAATTTGATGAAAAAATCTGAAACACTAAAAAGAATAAAATAAAATATATAAGTGAAAAAACTTTTTAAAAACAAATCTGTTATTTTTTTACCCCTACCTAACTCCTTATTTTTATTAATGTACGGAACCCCGATGCGCGAGTCTGACTCGCACTTGGCCGCTTTTTATTTTATTATAAATATTTTATACAATCGTTAAACTCATTACTATACTAAATTAATTTACTCGTGCACTTTCATGTAATATGATTTTAAAACATGCTTCAGAATGTCATTAAATGAGATATAAACCTAAATATTCTGAAATTGGTATATGATAAAATCAATCGATCTAAAAACCCCTTATATCTACACCATATTATTCACATAACAATTAGAGGTGAAAATAACAAATATCTCAGACAGCTATGCTGCCATGATTTTTGAGCTCTATCTAAGAAAAAATCAAATGACCACTGTCGGGACTTGAACCCGAAACCCCCAGTTTCCGGCTAGGTGAGTTACCGATTTCTCCACAGTGCCCGAGAGTGGAAACCGATCTCTTCTTATATATAGCAATTTCACGTTGAAAACTCACTACATGCGAGAGTCGACTATTTAAATAAACTGCAAAGCATAGTACAGCTATTAAACAGTCGAATCATTATACATGCGAGAGTTAACATTTTATAAGTTTTATTAACTTAATAAACTCGTTAGGCTGGGAAGCCTTAGGTTTTACCTATAGATAAACAACGTTTTGAGTTTCTGTGGACAGTAATTAATTGGTATATGATAAAATCAATCGATTTAAAACCCCTTATATCCACACCATATTATTCGCATAACAATTAGAGGTGAAAATAAATATTCTGGTTTGTTGTAATACAGATATGTAATTTTAAAGTGGAATTCAGCGGACAAATAAACCCGTCAGCCTTTTTAACGCTCTGCCATAAAATTACATAAATATAAATACAACCAAATTGTTCACGTTCCTCTGGGCACTGCGAATCACACACAGATCAGTGACGTGCCCAGAGTTTCTATAAATAGTCCTGTCGTCTGGAAGTCTGCTTAGAAATAAAATGTTGAACTACATTTTTTATAATTCACTTATCAGCTTCTACCGACAGCGAAAAAGATTACTTTAATAAATAAAATACACAAAAACGGGCTATAGCTGTCCAACTTTATTTTTAAATACTAGGTTCATTTCGATTTGTTATAAGAGACCCTTTTCAAGCGACAATGATCTAGGTATACACTGTTCTATCAAAATTTTAAATAACAGAAATTCTTAAAAGCAGGTAATTAGTGTTAAACCTAAAACCCATTGTAAAAGAACAAACTTATAGTAATTACTTAAGGTAAACATTTACAAACAATGTACCTTATAAAAAGAAAAATTTTAGAATGGGTTTTAGGTTTAACCCCTTAGATTATGAAAGAGAGGGGATACCGCACTCTGTACTCGGGCAAGGTTACCTACCTGTGACCAAAAACGAAACAGACGCCATTAGTTTGGTGGAAAACTTACGATTTGGTACACGTGTGTTTTTGTGTTAAAAGAGAGTGTTTCAAGACTTTTTATAAAAAAAAACTGCGTTGTACATAATGGTGGGATGTGCAGCTTATGGTTGTAAAAGCCACAGCAATAGAAAAGAACCTGGAGTTACGTTTCATAGCTAATTTATGAATCATATGTATTTCATCTACAATAAATAATGGCAAATATCTTTAAAATTAGTCATTTTATAACCATAACTTCTAAATATGATTTATTTCATGGCGTTTTAAAGCCAATAATAATATTTTGGGACGCATTCTTTAAAATTTTCATTCATAAATTAGTTTTTATATGTGATTTCTTGGATCCAAATCGCCATTTTTCCAGTGGCGTAGGGTGTAAACAAGGGCAAATTATTTTCAAAATATACTTAAGATTTTAAAGGCCTTTGCTGTTGAAATTTTAGTTTATTATAAATTAAGTGTTTTTATGTTTGTATAAATGTTTAATAAAATATATAGATACTATTTAACACAATTGTATTTTTTATTATTCCTATATTCTTTAAAATGTCTTAGAAAAAATTGTTTTTTTAATTTTGCACACATCGTTTTTTAAATCGTAATTTCAAAAGTTATCCATTTCTCCACTATTTTAAAATAATTTCGCTTTATCTCTGGTAAAAAGAAAAAAAAATGTGCCAAATTACAGGTATACCAAAAAATGAAACATATTGCAATAATAACGGGGATACTGGCATAGCTTTCTGACGAATTTTCCATTTAAAAAAACCGTGGTGTAGATTTATACATTTGCATGTGAGACCCTTTAGCGACAATATTTAAAAATAAATAATTAACCAAATTACAACATATTCCTAATGAAAAATCCAAGATAATCACTCAATATAAGTTTTCTGTTGATGTATTTCTTAATACAGTTTCAACCCGAATGCTATGCCACTGGCATTTCAGCTTTGGTGCCAACTGGTATCACACGCGCGTGTTGTATTATCCGTCCTCTCTCTTTCCTTGTCTAAGTTTAACACTAATTACTAGGTACCTACTTTTAATTTTAAGAATTTATGTTATTTATAAGTTTGATTGAATAGTGCATAGATCATTATTGCTTAAAAAGGGTCTCTTAAAACAGACCGAAACGTAGTATGTATTTAAAAATAAAGTTGGACAGCTATAGCCAGTTTTTGTGTGTTTTATTTATTAAAGTACATTTTTTTATAATATTGTAGCTTGGTGTTTAAAGTGATGTCATTTTTTTCGTCAAGAGACATCGTTTTCAGATCCTTTGCATCCCTCTTCAGATCTACCGAACAAAGCTAATAATTAATAACTCGGGTCGCAGTGCCAAAACCCTGCCGACAATATAGTGTATTTGCTAATACAGGCCTTGTGGCTTTAATACGTACACTTAAGTTTGTTTTTGGACAAAATAAAAAATTTAACCCCTTAATACATCCCTTAAAATAATATTTTTTTTCTTAATTTCAATATTTTTATCAATGCAACCTCGGTACCAAATTAAATACACCCTTCAGTAAGTAAAGCACTATCCGCAAACTAGTGTTGTCATAAAATTTGTAAGTCCGGTCTTAAGGGCCGATTTTATTAATATTTTAGCAGCACATTTTAATCGTTATTAAAGGGTTAAATTTCAATTTTGAAACGATTCAGTGAATTTTTTCGGCATTTTTGGGCCCAAAAAAATTTTTCAACCCCTAAAAACCACCCTTAAAATAGTCCGATTAGGTCCATTTTAAATAGGCTTCGTGCGGTGATGGATTTCAACGTGCCTACCAAATTTCGTCAAAATCAATTAACTCTTTCGAATGTTATTCCCCGCATATATATATCTATTTTTTTTTTTGGAAATGTCTATATACAGGGTGTCCAAGTTGACGTTGGCTAACATGGGTAACTTTGTTATTAGTGGAGATAGAATGTCGGTTAAATGGGCAAAGTAGTGCAGAATTATGTGCTCATTAACGTCCCGTCGAAAAAACAATTGAATTTTGACACTATGGATTTATTTAGAAAATAGTGAAAATTGCCGTTTTATAAAACTGGCCATAACTTTTTTATTTATCAAGATATCTGAAAATTTCTTTAACCATTTTTTGATAACTTTTTATGATCTTTTCAGTGGCGTAGGTTTAATTTTTTTATATCCACTACATATTGAGATAAAGACATGAATTTTGGTTTTTCTTATGGACGCCATTTTGGATTTTTAAATATTCGAATTCTGCTTATTTTTCTGATTAATTTGGTGTATCATATGCTACATTTAAAAAATTTGCAATTAACGTCCCATATTACAGACACATAGAAACAACTGATAGTGAAATTCTGCCGAACAATTATTTATTATTAATTTTACACTTTAAAATTTCGCACTACTTAATTATATTTGACTGTCAGTTGTTTTTAAGGTCTGTAATATGGGACGTTTATTGCAAATTTTTTTAATGTGCCATGTGATACACCAAATTAATCAGAAAAATAAGCAGAATTCGAATATCTAAAAATCCAAAATGGCGTCTATAAGAAAAACCAAAGTTCATGTCAATATCTCATTATGTGGTAGATATAAAAAAAATAAACCTACGCCACTGAAAATATCATAAAAAGTTATCAAAAAATGGTTAAATAAATTTTCAGATATCTTCATAAATAAAAAAGTTATGGCCAGTTTTCAAAAACGGCAATTTTCACTATTTTCTAAATAAATCCATAGTGTGTCAAAATTCAATTGTTTTTTTGACGGGACGTTAATGAGCACATAATTCTGCACTACTTTGCCTATTTAACCGACTTTCTATCTCCACTAATAACAAAGTTACCCATGTTAGCCAACGTCAACTTGGACACCCTGTATATAATCTAGCCGTCACCCGTGGCTTCGCCCACGTATATTTCGATTTGATTTATTATCCCCCCCCCCCTCGAGAAATTCTCCTCCTGGGAAGCGAAGCCGGGCTGGTGGTGTTTATTCGCTCGAATTTTATTAATACATAACTCATTCGCTTCGCTCGTTAGCTCGAATTTTATTAATACATTACTCATTCGCTTCGCTCGTTCGCTTGAATATTTTTAATATATTACTCACTCGCTTCGCTCGTTCGCTCGAATTTCGTTAATACATTACTCACTCGCTTCGCTCGTTCGGTCGAATATTAATAATACATTGCTGACTCGCTTCGCTCGTTCGCCCGAATTTTATTAATACATTTTTGCTCACCTACGTTATATAAGTAGCTCCTGTGCAAAATTTCATGCTTCCAACTTCAAAAATGATGAACTTCCATACAAATTTTCATCCCCTATTTAACTCCTTTAAGGGATGAATTTTCAAAAATCCTTTCTTATTACTCATCTACGATATATGAGGAACTCCTGTGCAAAATGTCATGCTTCTAGCTTCAAAAATGACGAACTTTCATACAAATTTCATCCCCTATTGAACCCCCTTAGGGGATGAATTTTCAAAAATACTTTATTATTGCTCACCTACATTATATAAGGAACTCCTGTGCAAAATTTCATGCTTCTAACTTCAAAAATGACGAACTTCCATACAAACTTTCATCCCATTTTTTACCCCCTTAGGGGATGAATTTTCAAAAAAACATTTCTTAGTGCTCACTTACGTTATATAAGAAACTCCTGTGCAAAATTTCATGCTTCTAGCTTCAAAAATGAAAAACACCATTTTATCCCCTATTTAACCCCCTTAATTGATGAATTTTCAAAAATCCTCTCTTAGTGGGTGCCTACGTCACAAAATGAACCTACTGTCCAAATTTCAAGTTTATATCTTCAGCGGTTTGACCTGGGCGTTGTCTGTCAGTCAGTCAGTAACGGAACTGTTTTATATATATAGATAGACATTTCCAAAAATGGTGCCAAAGTGTTCAGGAGGCTATGAAACGTCGAGAAATTTTGGTCCGACCCCTAGGTCCCGCCATCCGACCGACGCCAATAGTGTATGTGCCATAATGCAAATACACTAATAACATATTTACAATTTATATAACTTAGAACTACGAAATGGACTGAGGGCTCGATATTTTCATAAAGGGACAAGCGGGCCTTAGACGAGGTAGGCAGAGGATGCATTGACAATATATTATTTTACCTAAATTCTATTATAAATTTACACTTTAAATTGAGGAAACGGAAAGTGTATCCGGTTTTTATTGACTTTAAATTCGCTTTTGATTTTGTGTCATCAAAAAATGTGGAATAAACTTTTTAATACATGGTTTAGCGGTAAAATTTGAGTATTTTAAAAAAGTTATACACGATAACGCTGTTGTGTTTGTACATCCCTATTATAATGTTATGTAATTAGTAAAATGTAGGTATCTATAAATAGAGTGAATTTTTATTTAAGAGCACTTTATTAGTGTATTTGCCATATGCCACATACACTATTGGCGTCGGTCGGATGGCGGGACTTAGGGGTCGGACCAAAATTTCTCGACGTTTCATAGCCTCTTGAACACTTTGGCACCATTTTTGGAAATGTCTATTTATATATATAGACATTTGCAAAATATATATATAATATATATATGCGAGCAATAACTTTCGAAAGAGTTAATTGATTTTGACGAAATTTGGTAAGCACGTTGAAATCCATCACCGCACGAAGCCTATTTAAAATGGGCCCAATCGGACTATTTTAAGGGTGGTTTTAAGGGATTAAAAAATGTTTTTGGGCCCAAAAATACCGAAAAAATTGTCCGAATCGTTTCAAAATTGGAATTTAACACTTTTGTAAAGATTAAAACATGGTGCTAAAATTTAAATAAAATCGGACCGATAGGACCGAACTTACGATTTTTGTAAAAACATTAGTTTGCGGATACGGATTTCCTTACCGAAGGGTGTATTTAATTTGATTCAGATGCTGTTGTGATAACAATATTGCAATTAAGAAAAAATTATTATTGTAAGGGATGTATTAAGAAGTTAAATTATTTATTTTACACAAAAGCAAACAGTTCACATAAAGCCACAATGCCTGTATTAGCAAATACACTATATATTGTAGGCAGGGTTTGGCACTACAAACCGAGTTTTTTTATATGCGATTAGTTGAAATAAAATCAAATTAAATTAAAATTGATAAGTATTATTAAAAAATTATTACAAACGCCAAAGTGAAAGATAGAATTAACAACCATCTCTCATCAAAAGCTAATAGAATAACAGAAAATATATTATTAGAAGACTCTTTGAGGCCACCACATTATAATATTGTATCAATGATATCGAATCATATATTAAAAAGATTTATTCGGTTATTTTGCAATTGAAAATTTTTTTTTGGAAGAGCAGCCAATTACATAATTGATTCCTGCAAATATCGGAAAAAAATCATTTTATCAACCATAGTCACAGTCAGGAATCATCTGAACTTTTCCACTATTGCGGCGGAATGAGCTTACAATACTCAACTGTGACATGATTACCAATCTAACATTCTCTATATATCATATATATAAAATTCTCGTGTCGCGGTGTACGTTATTGAATTCCTCCGAAACGGCTGAACCGATTTTGATGAAATTTTGTGTGCTTATCGGGTAGGGTGGAGAATCGGACAACATCTATTTTTCATCCCCCTAAATGTTAAGGGTGGTCCACCCCAAATTTTTTTTTTTATTTTTTGGACAAAATTTTTTGTTTTAATTTTTTCATGATTCAGCATTGAAAAATACACACAAATCTAAATTTTCACCCTTATACGATCAACCCCTGATTTTTAATCGCGATTTTTATATTAAGCTTTAAAAAATACATATATGGCGAACGAGCGAAGCGAGTGAGTAGTGTATTTACAATATTCAAGCGAACGAGCGAAGCGAGTGAGTAGTGTATTCATAATATTCAAGCGAACGAGCGAAGCGAGTGAGTAGTGTATTTATAATATTCAAGCGAACGAGCGATATATAAAATTCTCATGTCGCGGTGTATGTTATTGAACTCCTCCGAAACGGCTGGACCGATTTTGATGAAATTTTGTGTGCTTATCGGGTAGGGTGGAGACACGGACAACATCTATTTTTCATCCCTCTAAATGTTAAGGGTGGTCCACCCCAAATTTTTTTTTTTTATTTTTTGGACAAAATTTTTTGTTTTAATTTTTTCATGATTCAGCATTGAAAAATACATACAACTCTAAATTTGCATCCTTATACGATCAACCCCTGATTTTTAATCGCGATTTTTATATTAAGCTTTAAAAAATACATATATGGCGAACGAGCGAAGCGAGTGAGTAGGCGAAAATATTCAAGCGAACGAGCGAAGCGAGTGAGTAGTGTATTAATAAAATTCAAACGAATGAGCGAAGCGAGTGAGTAATGTAATTATAATATTCAAGCGAACGAGCGAAGCGAGTGAGTAATGTAATTATTATTGGAAATAACGTATATGGCTAAACAACGTTTGCCGGGTCAGCTATACTAAATATACGTGAGCGGAGTAATGGGTGACCGCTATTAAATCATAATTTCATACCATCCGAGCGAAGCCGGACCGGGTTCGCTAGTATTATATAATATAGAGAATGTTAGATTGGTAATCATGTCACGATTAAGTATTGTAAGCTCATTCCACGAAGTGAAAAAGTTAAAATGATTTTTTCCGATATTTGCAGGAATCAATTATGTAATTGGCTGCTCTTCCAATAAAAATTTTTCATATCGAATCATACTTTTGAGTTTCGTGTTGAAAGCTTATGACGATTTAAGATTTGAGAAGACAATTTTACCTAACAGTAAAAATATTTAATCGTAAACAACTAACAAGTAGATACTGCAGGTATAAATTTGAAAATTATTTCTACTTTTGTTAATATTTCATATTTGATTTCAAGTCCTAAAGTAACTAGCTGATGTCTATGGACTTCACTCACTTACGTACAGGCGTTTACCTGAATTAGTTGGGTATATATAGTTAGCAAGGTTATAATAATTTACTATTACTGGCCAGAGACAAGAGTTAGGTCATCAATATTATTAAATACAAGCCGTGAGGTGGGTCGTTTATTAGGACTAAAGTGCGACCCTTGAGGTCCACACGACGAACTTCCCAGTTTGATAAATATTTAATAATAATAATTAAATTAGATATTACACAGAAAAGTAATCATTTTAATCATTAAAACATCAATAGTTAAAAAAAAAAAAAAAACGGCTGAACCGATTTTTATTCACATATTTTTATTCACATAAAGCCACAATGCCTGTATTAGCAAATACACTATATATTGTTAAGGGTGGTCCACCCCAAATTTTTTTTTTTTATTTTTTGGACAAAATTTTTTGTTTTAATTTTTTCATGATTCAGCATTGAAAAATACATACAACTCTAAATTTGCATCCTTATACGATCAACCCCTGATTTTTAATCGCGATTTTTATATTAAGCTTTAAAAAATACATATATGGCGAACGAGCGAAGCGAGTGAGTAGGCGAAAATATTCAAGCGAACGAGCGAAGCGAGTGAGTAGTGTATTAATAAAATTCAAACGAATGAGCGAAGCGAGTGAGTAATGTAATTATAATATTCAAGCGAACGAGCGAAGCGAGTGAGTAATGTAATTATTATTGGAAATAACGTATATGGCTAAACAACGTTTGCCGGGTCAGCTATACTAAATATACGTGAGCGGAGTAATGGGTGACCGCTATTAAATCATAATTTCATACCATCCGAGCGAAGCCGGACCGGGTTCGCTAGTATTATATAATATAGAGAATGTTAGATTGGTAATCATGTCACGATTAAGTATTGTAAGCTCATTCCACGAAGTGAAAAAGTTAAAATGATTTTTTCCGATATTTGCAGGAATCAATTATGTAATTGGCTGCTCTTCCAATAAAAATTTTTCATATCGAATCATACTTTTGAGTTTCGTGTTGAAAGCTTATGACGATTTAAGATTTGAGAAGACAATTTTACCTAACAGTAAAAATATTTAATCGTAAACAACTAACAAGTAGATACTGCAGGTATAAATTTGAAAATTATTTCTACTTTTGTTAATATTTCATATTTGATTTCAAGTCCTAAAGTAACTAGCTGATGTCTATGGACTTCACTCACTTACGTACAGGCGTTTACCTGAATTAGTTGGGTATATATAGTTAGCAAGGTTATAATAATTTACTATTACTGGCCAGAGACAAGAGTTAGGTCATCAATATTATTAAATACAAGCCGTGAGGTGGGTCGTTTATTAGGACTAAAGTGCGACCCTTGAGGTCCACACGACGAACTTCCCAGTTTGATAAATATTTAATAATAATAATTAAATTAGATATTACACAGAAAAGTAATCATTTTAATCATTAAAACATCAATAGTTAAAAAAAAAAAAAAAACGGCTGAACCGATTTTTATAAAATTTATGTCGAATCAAAATGACGTTAACACGCCTCGATTGACACCCTTACGAAGTCGATATAATTTTTTATTCGCGAGATATTGTGTAAAATCTACTTTTTTGGAGGTTATTTGGTTAAGAAAAAAGAACGGCTGAACCGATTTTAAAAAAATTCCTTTCAGATCATATATACGTTAATACGCGTCGATTGGCACCCCAACGTAGTCGATATCACTTTTCGTTCTCGAGATTTCGTTTTAGAAAGAAATGGACACATACATACGTACGTACGTACGTACGTACATACGTACACACACACACACACACAGACATCTTTCTAAAAGTAGTGTAAAAATAGTGTAGTGACCTTGAAACATAAAAATTTTTTTTCCTTTTTGATTTCGATTTTCGGACCCATTACAATAACTTCAAATGGGAAGTTAAAAAAACTTTTTTCTATTACTAAGTGTTTAAAGTTTCAAAATGAGTGTAAAAGTGGTTAATATTGTGCCTCCTTTGAAATTTATAGCAACGACGAAAGTTGCCAGCGAATTGCTGTCTTCAAGGCGTGTCTATCGATCACGGCGAGTAGCTGCTTTAAGCGGTTTGGCATCCCTTGAATTACCAAAAAATTTATATTGTGAGTTACGGCAAATCATACTAACAATGTTAAATCGACAGAATATATTTATTAGAAAACAAAACGAACTTAATGTGAAGAAAAAAATGAAAATTGTGTGGATCGATTGATGAAGCAAAATCTGTGGAACGTCTTTTGGATGATGACGAAATAAAGGTGGAACTTCGTTGCTGTGTTGCCTGCATATATTCTCGTGTTGACAAGATTAAAGAATTATTTCCAATATGCGAATTGAGGCGTTTGGAACGTATTTATAATAAGTTTCAATGTTTTGCATACCACCGGGATTATGCTTTAATTGGATATTGGCTGAATGAACTTTTCGGGTTTAATATAGAAAATTTATTGGAGCGTTATACATCTCTAGACGTTCTTCGGATTCTTCTCCGGCATAAATCTTCTAGTCAAGTCGTTGATGAATTCTGCACACACATGTCAGATGAACAGTTAATTTTGGCTCTTGATTATGTTTGCGTGGAAGGAGTTCGTGAAAATTCTCTAGCAGCGTTTAATCTGTTAAGAAAACATGTCGGATTTTCATGGGTAATGACTGTAGTGCTTAAGAAGTTTGATATGGGTTATGCATTCTTGTGTTGTATTGTTAAAAATTATGAGCTTCATTATTTATTCGAAGATGTTTGGAAATTTATTATTCAAACAAATTCTATAAACAATCAAGAATATCTTAATTTAATTACAATTATCGCTTGTAAAATTGGCAACCATAATCTATATAATGTGTATAGAACGTTTTTCAAGTTAGTATGGGCAAATAGTATGAATGAATTTGAAGAAATAATGTTCCAGCGCGATGGTTTTACAAAATTCATCAAACGTCTAATTTTAGCACAAAATATAATATTTTTAAGAATGTTATTAGTAAATTTTAATATATCTTTTAAATCAAAATTAATAAAAGATATTAAAGCTGATGAAGATTTTATGACAAAAATTCAGAATATTATGAAATCACGAACAATTTTTGAAGAAGTATGGCGTATTTGTCAAAATAAAGAGCATCCAATCCTGTTAGCTTAAATTTAGGAAATAAATATGTAAATTTGTAAAAAGATTTATTTTGTAAGATTTATAAAAAAATTCTATTATTATTATTATATTTGTATTAGGTATATTTATGTATAATTTATGTGTTACTTATTAAGGTTTTAAAAATTGTATTAAACATAATATTATATTTCTTCGATTTATTAAAAGTAGTACCAAAACTTTGTATTTTACTACTAACACCCAAGCAAGATAGGATAGAGACGAAAATACCATATGCGAAACCAGCGAGCCTTCAGCCTAGCCAGACAGACTCGTTTAAACGACTGGCAACGAATTATTAACAATAACTAATTAATAGTGACAGTACATTCTAAATTATAAAAGAATATAAATTCAGTTAGCAGTTTATTATTGTTAATAATTTCAAAATCTTCCATTATTACTTTTTTCTACTACGAGATATTTGATTAATCCTTTCTTCTAAATTCAATTTTTTTTTTATTTTTATGGTTCACTCTTACAAGCGCTTTAATATTTTCTATTTATACATTTTTTCGAACACTTTTCTTAAGATTTTTTAAAATAATTTTCTGCTTCGAAATTATATTTTTTCACTTCTCCTCCTATATTACCCAGATTCTAATCCGAGAACAGGTAAAAGTAACAAATTAATTTCCAAATTATTATTAAAAAAGAATAAATAGAAAATATAATTTCGTACTAAGCCCAAATAACCTTAGCTCGTTGGTGACCTTAAAAAATGATTGACAGGTCAATATCTACATGATTATACAAAATCACAATAATCTGTTCCCGGGAAAAAAACAAAAATGTAATTGTGAAATATACATTTTAATATTCAGGTATTCGTAGAATGAAATAATTTATCGAGGATAATAGATTTTTCCGTATTATTTTCATCATTATAAAAAAGAAAAGGTACACAAATAGATAACAAAATAATATAAGTCTAAAAATATGCAAAACTGAGATTCAAAAAATTAAAGCTCCACTGTAATATGTTGATTTACTTGCATGTGTCAACTGATATTGTTTATGATTAATTAGTACCATATACGCAATGAACTTTATTTATCACAGGACATTTTCAAAATGAGGATCATTACAAAAATGAGTTTGTGACTCATTATCCTCTAATATACAGGGTGTCCTCAAAGACACTAAACACACGCCTACCACATGTTCCTGAGACCAAAATAATCCGATTTAAACAAACTTACCTTCTTACAAAATTGCTTAGTTTGGGCGCTATACGACCCTGAAGTTACAATTTTGAAATCGTTTTTTTGTTATAAATTTAAAACGGCTTGTGCGATTTTGCTAAAATTTGGCACGTTGACATAGTTTTATGGAATAAAAAAACCCATGTTAAAATTATGATTAATATTAATCCATAAGCGTAGAAATCGGGTTTTTTAATATTTGAACGTTTCAAATTTCTACGCCAATGAAAGAAAAGGAGTTTAAGTATAAAATTTAGAATCAGTAACTTATTTGCTACAAAAAAGCTACTCTTAATAAGACTCGATTACTCTCATGGTTTTTGAGAAATTTGTATTTTAATAATTCGCAGTATTTTTTACAAAATGAAGTAAAGCTACTAAAACATAAATAAAAATAAATAAATATGTCATAAAAAGTGGTCAAAGTGTCCACAATTTTTACGCATACAAAGATTTATACGACGAAGAAAATTAATTTACTCTGTGCATAACTTCTTCATTATCTCCATTTTTATTCTCAGAAAAACGCATGGCCATCTTATTTGTTTATTGATCAACTCATTATTATCAACGTATTATTATCGATTACGTTATTATTAAAATACAAATTTCTCAAAAACCATGAGAGTAATCGAGTCTTATTAAGAGTAGCTTGTTTGTAGCAAATTAGTTATTGATTCTAAATTTTATACTTAAACCCCTTTTCTTCCATTGGCGTAGAAATTTGAAACGTTCAAATATTAAAAAACCCGATTTCTACGTCTATGGATTAAAATTAATCATAATTTTAACATGGGTTTCTTGTTCCATAAAACTATGTCAACGTGCCAAATTTTAGCAAAATCGCACAAGCCGTTTTAAATTTATAACAAAAAACGATTTCAAAATTGTAACTTCAGGGCCGTATAGCACCCAAACTAAGCAATTTTGTAAGAAGGTAAGTTTGCTTAAATCGGCTTATTTTGGTCTCAGGAACATGTGGTAGGCGTGTGTTTAGTGTCTTTGAGGACACCCTGTATATAAACTAAAGAAAAAATACATATTATTTTATTTCCGGTTAATTTATAAAGCAAAAAGGAAAGTGTTACATATTTTTTTCAAGATGATCAGTGGCGTAGTAAACCGTAGATTTTATAAAATACTGCAAAATATAAATTAACAACTAAAAATCGAATTTTATAACATTTGGAATACATGTAGGTAGATTATTAAAATGAAAATAATTTTTTTATAACTCCTGCTTCTAAAATTCAATATTCGGGCACTGTAAGGCGGACGTGAAGAGGCGTATTTTAGTAAGCGTGCGTAAAAGTACAGTCACCGTGCGTGAAAGTCCAAAGTGTGCGTAAAAATACAATCTTCACATCTTATAAATACGGAATTTCCGCACTTTGTACAATACAAGCACTATTTACTGGCTATCGATCGATGTGTTACTATATTATATATAAACGCGCCTACAAAGTTCACATCATGAGAGAGTCATATTTTTAATGATTTATATAGAAGTTAATGACTTTAATAAAAATAAACTAAATCGAAACTTAGTCTGTAATTGTAAAGTTTTAAGGACTCGAAGAGCAAATTTTCTGTTTTCATAATTTTTTTTCTCTCTATTAAACTTTAGAAGCAGTCGTTATAAAAAATTATGTTCGATACGTCCGCTTAAAGTAAGATATCTAGAAGGCTTAAATTGAGGCACTCGCTAAAGGGACTGACGCATACACAACGAGATCTCGTTGTGTATGCGTCAGTCCCTTAGATCGTGCCTAAATTTAAGCCTATTAGAATACCTCACTTCACGCACACGTATCGAAAATATTTACTATTATAACTTTTCTAAAATTTCTAAGAGCGAGAATACATAAATAAAATCGTTTAAGCCTTAGGGCATTAAATTTTCTGTGAATTCCTTTAGCCTAGGCGGACTTTTTTATATTCGATATAATATAGAAAGTACTTTTGTGTCAAAAAACGTACATACAACTCCTTTACGATTCCTACCTCCAAAATTTTAAAGATATCGTTATGGAACAAAAATTATGATTTACGGCATTCTTTGCTTTATGAAAATGTGTATTATCAATTAAAATTCGATAAACTGTTTTGAAGAACTATACGTTTTAGCCGTGGGTTTCCAAGGCAACGAATGTGTGCGTTTTCGGACCCTTCTATGCAGTGGCGGAATAACGGGGGGGCGGCTCGCCCGGGCCTCTGATTCTGGGGGGCCTCCAAATCTCGAGAAGTCCTTCTTAATTAAATTCCAAACAAGGTCAAAATATGTTTAGTAAGTAAAAGGCAGTTTGAAGTTGGAGGCCTCGTACGTGTACAAAATATAAACGTAGGTACGTCGTTTATTATAAATATTTGTTCTTTTTATCAGCCAATACATCTATATTATTATTTTTTACGAAATTTACACTATATAAATACATTAATTTCTAAGCAGACCGGAGGCCTCATTTAGTTCTACCGCCCCGGGCTTCCGACGGGCGATGCAAGTCATGATACGTGCTCGAATGCTTTGACTACTTTAACCAATAGGCTACTCGTGCAAATAATATAATTTATCAGTTCTAAAATTTGATTATTAACTTCCCCTTGGAAGTTATTGTAATGAGTTCGAAAATCGAAATCAAAATATAGAACAAATTTTTATGTTTCAAGGTCACTACACAATTTTTTAAACACTATTTTTGAAAAGATGTCTGTGTGTGTGTACGTACGTACGTATGTGGTCATTTCTTTCTAAGACGAAATCTCGAGAATGAAAAATGATATCGACTACGTTAGGGTGCCAATCTACGCGTATTAACGTAAATATGATCTGAAAAAATTTTTTCAAAATCGGTTCAGCCGTTCTTTTTCTTAACCAAATAGACTCCAAAAAAGTAGATTTTACACAAAATCTCGCGAATAAAAAATTATATCGACTTCATAAGGGTGTCAATCGAGGTGTGTTAACGTCATTTTGATCCGAAAGAAATTTTATCAAAATCGGCCCAACCGTTTTTTTTGTTTAAAAAAAGACTGCCAAAAGTGGATTTTACACGAAATCTCAAGAATAAAAAAAGATATCGACTTTGTTAGGGTGCAAATAGAAGCATATTAACATCAACAAGACCCGAAAGAAATTTTATTAAAATCGGTTCAGCCGTTTTTTTTTAATTTATTGTTAAAAATAAATAATAATTATAGTATCTATATATATAAAACAGTTCCGTTACTGACTGATTGATTGAATGACAGACAACGCCCAGGTCAAACCGCTAAAGATATAAACTTGAAATTTGGACAGTAGGTTCCTTTTGTGACGCAGGCACCCACTAAGAAAGGATTTTTCGAAATTCAACCTCTAAGGGGGTTAAATAGGGGATGAAAGTTTGTATGGAAATTCGTCGTTTTTGAAGTTAGAAGCATGACATTTTGCACAGGAGTTTCTTATATAACGTAAGTGAGCACTAAGAAATTTTTTTTTGAAAATCCATCCCCTAAAGGGGCTAAAAAGGGGATGAAAGTTTGTATGGTAGTTCGTCATTTTTAAGTTAGAAACATGACATTTTGCACAGGAGTTCCTTATATAACGTAGATGAGTAATAAGAAAGAATTTTTGAAAATTCATCCCTTAAAGGGGTTAAATAGGGGATGAAAGTTTGTATGGAAGTTCATCATTTTTGAAGTTAGAAGCATGAAATTTTGCACAGGAGTTCCTTATATAACGTAGGTGAGCAATAATATGTATTAATAAAATTCTATCCGACAAGCGAAACGAGTGTGTAATGTATTATTAATATTCGAGTGAACGAGCGAAACGAGTGAGTAATGTATTAATAAAATTCGAGCGAACAAGCGAAGCGAGTGAGTATTGTATTATTAATATTCAAACGAACGAGCGAAGCGAGTGTGTAATGTATTAATAAAATTCGAGCGAACGAGCGAAGCGAGTGAGTAGTGTATTAATAAAATCCGAGCGAACGAGCGAAGCGAGTGAGTTATGTCTTATAAAATTCGAGCGAATAAACACCACCAGCCCGGCTTCGCTTCGCAGGAGGAGAATTTCTCGCGGGGGGATAATAAATCATAAATCGAAAAATACGTGGGCGAAGCCACGGGTAACGGCTAGTTAATGAATAAAATGATTACTTTTCTGTGTAATTTCTAATTTACTTATTAATATTCAATATTCATCAAACTGGGAAGTTCGTCGTGTCGGCCTCAAGGGTCGCACTTGTGAGTCCCAATTAAAAGTCACTTTAGTCCTAATAAACGACCCCCCTCACGACTTGTTAAGTAATGAAAATAATGACTTTCTTAATAAAAATGATTATAAATTACAATCTCTTTTACTTAATTAATTTCACGAAAATTTAATATTTACGAATCCGAAGTCACATTTAATGTTAAAATTATTCGCATCCGCATCTGCAGATGTGGACGTCAAAAAATTCGCATCCACATCTGTAACATCTTTTGATTATACACGCCCGAGTTTCCAACTGATCTTTTGAACTTTTGAATTATCATTCTATGATGTCTTTTTAGGGACACAAGTTGTGATTTTAATTGGGTTTTTGTCATGTGGTTTCGTGTCTTGATATTTAAGATGAAACCGAGAAAATTTCAGGCTCGTGTGAAGCTTTAAATAAAGTTGTCGACAATTTTATCGATTTTCCACGTACATACGATAGAATAATATAAAACACACAGCGAACATATTATTTAAACAGATACTTCATATTTCCTCCAATAAACCCTGCAAGATTTTAATACCGTCAGGTTTAAGTTTACGAGCTTTGAAAATGCGAGCTGTACGTAGGAAAGGTTCAGATTAATTAATTAAATCACTTCATCGATCCGAGGGGGTTAAAGAAACGTCCAACGCTCAATACGCCTCCTGCACACTGCGGAGTGACATTATCGTTGAAAAAAATTGTTCTTATACATTATTGGAAAAAAACAAAAAGATTCGTATCTTACAATTAACTTCTGATGATTTATAATAATTAATTATGGATTTTATAACGGTCTCATGTTTCATAAAAATGTCGAGAAAGAAAAGAAAGTGAGAGTGTTTCATAAAAAACAAAACGGTTTAAAAATATAATATAATTTTAATAACGTTGTTAAGAATTATGAAAAAAAGGTTTTAATCCGACTTATAAATAATTAGTTTCAACTTTAAAAATAATAAACCGATGTAGGAACAACCAATAAAATGGTATTTTAATAATATCAATATTGACAGATATATTAATATTATTATAACGCCATTTGAAAATGCACAAATTTGACTATTATTTAAAAAAATATATTATAAAAAACTTGGCTCGCAGTGCCAACCCTGCCGACAATATAGTGTACTTGCTAATACAGGCCTTGTGGCTAGTTATTAAACTAGCTTTAAAGATCGGAACTATTGAAAATTTTGCATTCAAAATCGACTAACAATTTCCGTTTCAAACAGTTATTAAAAAAATTTACTGTAACTCATTCACAAATTTAATTTAATAAAGCGCACTTTATCTGACACACTGACCATATTTTAGAAATTACACCTTAGGTCAATTATGACCTGAAAGTGGTAGGTAGTTTTTATTTCGGAATTTCTATTGGGCCGAAAATCTGAGGTAGAGGAATCATTTTTTCTGAACAGTTATTTTTGCCCCAAATTAATAGGTACCTACCTATCATTCCCCACTGATGGAGTTAGAAGGTAAAATTAATCAAGTTATAATCTAAGGGATTAAAAAACAAGCCGTGAGGTGGGTCGTTTATTAGGACTAAAGTGCGACCCTTGAGGTCCACACGACGAACGTCCCAGTTTGATAAATATTTAATAATAATAATTAAATTAGATATTACACAGAAAAGTAATCTTTAATCATTAAAACATAATTATTATTTATTTTTAACAATAATTAAAAAAAAAACCAGACGGGCCTCAGAGTCCCCTCCATACCCAGTTTTGCAGATAAATAGGTGTGAGTTGAATACAATTTTCGTGAACGTAAGTGACCGTGACCTTACGTTTATATCTCTACTCCACAGTTTTGATAATTCCAAATCTTCATGGTTTCCGGACCACGATGGCATTTCTACCTGACGTTTCGTCTCAAAGGCGATGTGGCAGCGGTCGAAGTGTCCTCCTTGGCGGCTCACAGGTCAGTGTGTCGGTGACTGGTGTCCTCCCTTCTTTTATGCTCAGTACCAGTGTGTTCTCTGTTCGGTCGTAGACCGTCTCTCCGTAAATGGTCAATTGTGTAGTGTATAGTGGTAAGGGTGAGTTCTCTACTCGGTCGTATACCGTCCTTGTACGATTGAGAGTTGTAGACGAAACGTCAGGTAGAAATACCACCGGACCACGGCCTACAAGCCCGGAAACCATGAAGATTTGGAACAATGCCGGCCGTGAAAGCTTGCACAGTTTTGATAATGTTTCAGATTAATTTTGTAAAAACTAACATGAAAATTCACTGTGTGCGAGTGAGTTTATTTTTATAATTATTATTTGCACACAAAAATTACAGTGCGAAAATGAACATTCCAGAGATCACGTATGTATGAAGAAGAGGTTTTCATACATGTACGCAGTACCGGATTTAGGGTAGGGCGCGATTGGGCGACCGCCCAGGGCGCCAGATTTGAAGGGGCGCTTGCCGCTTGGTCATTGAGCGAGTCCTACTTACTAGTAAATTCCCTAAATCTAGCTACAAAACTGTTATGATGGCAACACTAGAAATGGAATGCAGTGTACGGTCGGAGCACCGCTGTTCATTTTACCAGGAATCCCCGACCATAGACAAAACAAATTATCTATCTCTTTTAACATTTTTATTAGAAAGAGTTGGCGTTATTTTTGATGAAGCGAGACACGCTCAGCTTATTCGTTACATCGGTGCACACACTTAACACAATCACTGCAAATCCAAGTGTTGAATAAGTGTTTACGATAGAAAACACGTAAGTCTTTTCAATGTTGAATGCCATAAACAAACTGCGCTTTCTTGGAAGAATATAGAAATACAGGCTTCAAAAGCGCCATTTTAACTGCGAAGGAGTTGGCTGAAGAACTAGAAATTGAACCTGTGTTTAGAGCGGCAACAAGAATTCGACGTGTTAAACGCCAAGCTGGTGAAACTGCTCGCGATGAACCTATAACTTCTCCAGAAAAGAAATTTTAAGTTGAATTTTTCAACTGTCTTTTGGACACTACCATAAATTCACTCAATGAAAGATTTGAACAATTAAATGAATACTCGAAATCTTGGTCTTTTTTATACAATATAAAAAAGATTCCGGAAAAACCAGACCTTCTCAAACTCTGTTGTGATCTCCAATTGAAATTAACTGTAGACTCTTGTGGTGGAATAATTTTTATGCTGTCGACAATTACAAATTATAACTGAATTTGGATGTTCGAGTTTTATCAGCATAAAGGTAGGGTTGGGTTCCCCACATTAATTTATCTTTGGATGCTTACTCGTCCAAAGTGTAGAAAGAAAGGGGTGGAACTTCAATTGAGGGTCCTTGTTATCGAGACAAAGTGAAATATGTTTTCTACAAAAGGTTATACTTATTTTAACGAAGTTCACTGTTCTAATATTAACAGTGAGAGATGCTTAGTTGAACAAAAATGTCTTAGATTGATTCGAACAATCTTCACTAAACTTATTCAGATCCAAAGGTTCTCATCAATTAATTCATTCATACATGAAAAAAAACAATTTTATGTATCTTTAACAATCATAATATATTAACTTGCTATAAATTTAACAAGAATTTTACAAATCACAAACGTTACTGCAATAACAATTTAAACCAGTTAAGCAGACATACTGCTTAACTCAACACATTAAAAAGTTGAAAACCGCTGAAGAGCATTATAATTTACAAATCTCTATCTGTATCAAAATCTTAGATTGGTACTGAACAATTTTTATTAATTATGAAGATGCACAATTAGAGTAAATATGTAACCTAGTGTATAAAGAGGAAGACAAATAATAAGAAGTTACTGACAAAGTAGTTAATAAAGAGTAATACGTTAAAAATCGATAGTATGAATCTGTCAAGCTGTCGGTTAAAGTGATAGTAGTCCGTGATATGGTATAAATATGGTTAACGAAGTGAAGTGAAACAACCGTCAAAGAAAAGGTGTAGTCACGTCTGATAGTCAAAAAAAACCACTACAGGATTATAAGATTGTTAATTGTTAATAAGGAACCGAAAGAAACTCAAATTCCTTTATTTGAGTAAATCAGTTATCTTGTTAATTGTTAATATGCTATTTTCTATGACCATTAAGTGTTAACATAGGTAAGGAAATAATTCGCAGGAACTACCGTCTGTGGTCGCTGTCAATAAGAAAATTGTCCATACAAAAATGTATAAAATTTAAGTGAAACAAGAATTAATAGGATGTCTACCGAAATTATAATAAGCGGTAGGCAACCAAAGTTACATGAAAAATTAATCAAAAAATAGTGCAATCTCCTTATAAACACACTAGATCACAATAGAAACCAAAATTAGTTGATAATAATGAAAAATTACCTTAGTTAAACACAGGTGAGAATAACCCATCTGTGACATAAGAAAAAAAAACAGATGATTTTTACAGGTTAGAATTATCGATCAAAGGAACAGTACAATCTTATTTCAATTAATTAATTAACAAATTCCACCAATTTGTAAAGATTGGTGATATACCAAATTGGTGATACTTCATTCTACTATACATTGGTTTGTTAAGGCCATATTATTTTGATTATCAAATCGCGTGTGCGAATCAAAATATCTTTGATTAATTTTATATTAAATTCAATTCTGTTAAAATACAACTATGCCATGAATTCATTGTATATGATTGGCAAAATATATCCAGATTTTATTCCACAATTATTATCATACACGTGGTCGGTGTATTTTTAGAATACAACACTGATCAACAGGTTATATTAAAATATTAAATTTTATATATTAAATTTTATCTGTAATTAAACGTAATATCGTAAATGACGCTGCTGACAGCATTAATCATTTATTTTACCTTTATGAAATTTTTATTCTAAAATGGCAGACGGCCATGTTATAAACTCATGCTTATAATTTTCACGCAACATTCATTCATCACTTATATTAGTTCTAAATTATTTACAAATATCTACTTAGCTGTTTTTGATTAATTGAAGATAATTAAAGCTCTGGGGGACTCCGATGGGCGATAATTATCCATAAAACCCCAGCTCGTCCCGAGATATGTGATTCCGTCTCGGCGAAACTGGCTGCGAGCCGCGGTTCAAGCAAACTAGAAAGAATCGACATCAAGCCGATCACAAGAGGCACTTGGCAATGATAATGAATTACGTCGCATTACAACCTTAGATAAAGAATATTATCTGTTGTCATGAACTGTTCCATGACACTCTAAATCAGATATAGATGGTTGTATGTTGTGCGATGAGCTCATAAGTCTAAAATCTTTTTTGCCTGATCAGAATGTGGTTACTCCTGTCTTTATTTTAAATTTTATCAAAGATCGCAACTTACAAGAGCTGTATCCAAATGTATGGATAGCATTGCGAATATTGCTCACTATACCTGTAACTGTGGCTAGTGGGGAAAGGAGTTTTTCTAAGCTTAAGCTGATAAAAACCTATCTGCGATCGACAATATCTCAATCTAGATTGACAAACTTAGCAACTTTGTCAATCGAAAATGAAATTGCGGAAAACTTAGATTTTGATGTCTTAATAAAAGAGTTTGCCGATAGAAAGGCTAGAAAAGTAAAATTTTATTAGTTTTTTTAATAAATGGTTATTTCATTATATCCCTTGCTTTTTTTCGTATGGGTTTCAATCCCAATAAACATTTGATGTTTTATAAGAGTTACCAACATTTTCCCATCACCAAGTTATATATCTACAAGTGATATAAGATAGTGTTAGAAACGTTGTCTTTACACTTATATACCCCTTAAAGAGCTTAAATGGAGAAACCTATAGGGGTTACGGCAACCAAAATTAGGTGTTCTTATATAACTTTAAAGTCTTATAATAGTGGTGAACGATACATTACCGTTACTCTTATATAACTTGCACGGTTACCTCTATAAATATTTTAAGTCTTTAAAGGTGCCGCTAAAGTAGGTTCAGTTACTATTGTAACACTAAAGTATAAGTGCATCTCTTTTTCACAAGGTTATTAAAATAGTTATGTCTTCTTCTTTAGTTTTACAATATGGCAACTGGTTAAATGTAGAAATAAGGTCTTACAATCAACTTCAAAAACAGTTTCCAGGCACATGTGAAGGATTAAAATTAACTGCGACTCTGCTTTTTCTGAGAATATATACCACAGTACTTCTAAAAAAAATGCGCGCCTGTTAAATGTATTTACAGTCACACACATTTGCAACTGTACTTAGAATTAGAGATAACATATTATCCTATTTCATAGTCTATACTTAGTAAGCAGATTCATGCTTACATGTGTCTTATATACTTTAATTATGTATTTTATATAAACAAACTTACAACAGGATTAACTTTAGAATAAGAGAATATTATTAATACGACTTCCAATGCAAATGGATCGGAATTAATACATCAACTAAATAACTATTATTGTAAACAAATATTGTCAACTTATAATTTTGAAAATAAAATAAAACTTATGTTTTTAAACTTAAACAATTCAATTAATTTAACCGGTACCTTAACCAGTACCCATAACTGGCGCAGTCGAAAGTTTTAAGGGCGGAAAGGGAATGCATATCCCAACCGTATAATAAACTTCACTTGAGTGCAAATCTTGTGAATCCTTAAAAACGAATCCACGAACCCAAAAAGAAATAATAAAACAAAAGAAATAATAAAACAAATACTAATAAATAAATAATAAAACAAACTAAATATTAAAATAAAAAGTAAAGTGAACGCAATTAATCAAGAAAGCATCTGTAGTGGTTCGAAAGTAACCAACAGCAGGACAAGGCAGTACCAAAAATTATAATTTTCCACCTACGATCCAGGAGAAGAATACAAGAATACATCAGTACCGCAGTACCTATCTATAATGAAATCAATCATAGTTGCAGAGCTTCTGTAAGTACCAAATATTCAAGCATTCTTAGTAATTCCTTGAAATAATCCTATCCTTATTATCAAACAAATTTTTGACCATATAATTATTTGAATATAAAACATTTTATGTCTGATATAGATTCACTAAACGATCTATTAAATTCTTTCCATTTAAATAATTCAGATAATACTATCGAAAACAATATGCCAAACCAAACAACCACACAAACACAATCGTATACACCACCACCTACTTTAGATATCAGGGATTTTCAATACATACAGGAATTTAATGGGGAAAGCCCAGAATTACTACAGGACTTTATAACAACTATAGATAACTTACTGACATACTTCCATGACAGACATAATCCCAATAATTATCAAAACACTCGTTTGTATAATGGTATAATCTCAAAAATTACGGGAAAAGCAAAAATCTGTATTATAAATTGTCGTGCAAAAACTTGGGCAACCATTAGGGAAACACTTTTGCGAAATTACGGCGACCCACGAGAAGAAGATGATCTTCTCTTTGATTTACTCAGCTTAAGACAAAAACCAACACAATCTTATATAAACTTTTATGACGAGATCACGAGTCTTTTGAGCTGTTTAATAACATACAGCGAAATTAATGATAGCGAAGCCGAAAAACAAATAAAACATCGGCAATATTCAAATCTCGCAATGAAAGTTTTATTAAAACATACACGAGAACCAATGTCTACATTTCTAAGAACGAATGGGCCAACTTCCCTAGAACACGCAAAAAATATGTTGATTGACGAAAGTAAAGTTATAGGACAATTCCCTATAAATGTCAAAACAACACAAAAAACACAGGCAAATTCCAAACCTATTTATCAACCACGCTATATGAACTTCCAACCTCGATATAATACACCGAAATTTCCCAAATTCCAACCGATACAATCTACAAATACAAGACCTCCTATTGAAAATACACAACAATTTCCATCCAAACCTATTTCTAATATAAATCCACAACCGAATTTCAAACAAAAATTCCCAACCAATCAACAAGTTTTTGGAAAACAAAAACAAAATGTAAATGTATTTAGACCAAATCAAACGCGAAACACATATCAACCTACACCAATGAGTACAACAAGTAGATACACAACTCAAGGTTTCAGTAAACCACAATACCAACAATACAGACAAAATTTCAATTTTTCAAATAACGGGCAACAACCGAATATTATATCGGAAGAACTCTTCAATACCGAAGAAGAAACACAATACGATCCGAACACTGATTACAATTTACTTTATCAGTACGAACAAACAGAATTTGAATCTAATGCTGATAATATAGAAAATACTGAATCACCCGAAAGTACCGAAAACGAATTTGAAGATCAAAATTTTCAACCAAGCATGTTTTTGGACGAACACACATAGAAAGCTACAACATTTGTAATAAAAGTCTTTTACCATACATACAAATCGCGAATCCACCCCTGAAACTCCTGATAGACACAGGGTCTACCAAATCCTAATATAGCACAAAAATATTTTTCAAAATTTATAGATCCAGAAACGTTTACTGTTTCAACTGTATTTAATTCTCACAATTGCAACGGTGTAATCAACATTAAATCTTTTCATGAATTCAAAACCGACACGAAAATCAAATTTTACTTGTTTAAATTTCATAATATCTACGACGGTCTAATAGGTATAGACAATTTATCCTTATTAGAAGCACAAATAAATTTCAGAAAACAAGAAATCGACACTCCAAATGTTAAAATACCCTTTAATTATTTAGAAAGTGGAAATCAAATTATATTTGAAGCAAAAATACCCCCCTGTTCTTCGATAACAACAAAAATACCTGTAGATAAAAACGGAACAATTTTAATACCAGAACAAAAAATTAATTTTGTTCAAATACCAGAAATCTTAGCTTGTTCAAACAACTTTTTAGCTACAATACAATTGTCCAATGATACAAAAAACGAAAAAGTGCTAGCTTTAACACACCCTATCAATGTTATTGCTTACGATACAAATTCTTTTCAACTTTTTCATTCTGAGACACATTATGAAACACCCAATATAGAATCTCTGATACGAACAAATCACATTAACCCTGAAGAAAAATTAAAAATATTAAATATCTGTAAAGAATTTCCTGATATATTTCATATTGAGGGACAACCTTTAACGTTTACCAGTAACACAAAACACAAAATTAGAACATCCGATGAATTACCAATATACACAAAATCATACAGATACCCAC
The DNA here is from genome assembly GCA_039654895.1 of Mongoloraphidia duomilia. Taxonomy (NCBI): domain Eukaryota; kingdom Metazoa; phylum Arthropoda; class Insecta; order Raphidioptera; family Raphidiidae; genus Mongoloraphidia; species Mongoloraphidia duomilia. The sequence continues at coordinate 66,385 of CM077528.1, forward strand.
ACATACACAAAGCGGAAGTTAAACAACAAACTGAAAAAATGTTAATGCAAAATATAATTCGACCTAGTTACTCTCCCTGGTCCAGTCCAGTCTGGATAGTCCCGAAAAAACCAGACGCCTCAGGCAAAACAAAATGGCGAATGGTAATTGACTACAGAAAACTAAATGACAAAACTATCGATGACAAATTCCCTATTCCAAACATCACAGACCTACTCGACAAATTGGGACGAGCTACCTATTTTAGCACACTTGACCTTGCCTCAGGATTCCACCAAATTCAAATGGATCCTAGTGATATAGAAAAAACCGCTTTCACAACCGAAAACGGACATTTTGAGTTTCTTAGGATGCCGTTTGGGCTAAAAAATGCACCTTCAACCTTTCAAAGGGCTATGACCGAAGTTTTTAGTAAGTTAATGAATAAAATCTGCTTAATTTACATGGATGATATAATAATATTCTCTACGTCGTTAGACGAGCATATCCAAAATTTAAAACTAATATTCAAAAAATTACGTGAATCACAACTTAAAATTCAACTCGACAAATGTGACTTTTTATTAAAAGAGACTAAATTTCTCGGACACATAATTACTTCAGACGGTATAAAACCCAACCCTGATAAAATCGCATGTATACAAAAATTCCCATTACCAAAAACACAAAAAGAAATCAAATCATTTTTAGGCCTCTTAGGTTATTATCGTAAATTTATTAAAGATTTCGCTAAAATTACAACCCCTTTAACTAAGTGTTTACGTAAAAATGCCAAAATTATTCACGATAAAGAATTTTTAGACTGTTTCAAACTCTGTAAAAATTTACTATCAAATGAACCGGTATTAATATACCCTGATTTTTCGAAACCATTTAATGTTACATCTGACGCCTCAAATTTGGCAATCGGTGCTATTCTAAGTCAAGGGCCGATTGGAAAAGATAAACCAGTAGCATACGCTTCACGTACCTTAAATGAACATGAAAAAAATTACTCGACGATTGAAAAAGAGCTTTTGGCGATAATATACGCTGTAAAACAATTTAGACCCTATGTTTTCGGAACTAAATTTACAATAATCACGGACCACAAACCTTTACAATGGCTGTTTAATTTGAAAGAGCCTAATTCAAAATTAGTACGTTGGAGACTAAAATTATTAGAGTACGACTATAACATTGTCAGTATTGCTTTTGGCCGGTTCTGCACCCTCCTTCCTCCTTTCGTGACGTCACAACATGGCCGCCACAAAATGGCGTCCAAAAAATAAAATGGCGTGTGGGTACTCAAATCAAACAGGGCGGGGAGGGGGATTCAGCCAATGGCATGCGGGGGGCGTGGCAGGTTGCGGGTGGGGAGGAGCATGCGGGACCTCAAGCTCCAATCGACTGCGAGGCAATATTCGGCGGAGGGGGGAAGGCCGCGCCCTCGTTCAATCGTCCTAGAGCCGCGAGTCGCCATAGGCAATCGGGGCGGGGCATGCAGGAGTTCAAAGCTCCAATCGTCTCGGAGCGACGTGCAGCCATAGTTAATCGGGGCGGGGCGTGCAGGAGTTCAAAGCTCCAATCGTCTCGGAGCGACGTGCAGCCATAGTTAATCGGGGAGGGGCGTGCAGGATTTCAAAGCTCCAATCGTCTCGGAGCGACGTGCAGCCACAGGCAATCGTGGAGGGGCGTGCAGGAGTTCAAAGCTCCAATCGTCTCGGAGCGACGTGCAGCCATAGCTAATCGGGGCGGGGCAACGCTGTAGTTCAAGCTCCAATCGTCTCCGAAGCACCATAGACGTTTGGGAGAGGCTAGACCCGTTTGTCCGCGAGCGGCGTGCGGGGGGAAAGCTTCTCGCGGTCGGTTACGAGGGTTCTGCTACCGCGGAAAGCCGTCGAGGTAAAGCTACGGGAGATAGCTAAGGCCAGGGGGTGCGCCAACAGAAAAAAGAAAGATGTTTCGCTCACCCCATAAACAGCAGGAACAACACCGCAGCAGCACTACGTGTTTCACTCGCTCACATCCCCATGAAAAGCCCGACACACGCGTCGCGAAACGCGAGAGAGATGCGGCACGAACTGATTACAATTCTCAGAATCACAAAGACATCAACATAAACACACACACACGATCGAACCACAGTACACGCGTTATTTATTTTAAAAACTGCGCCGTAAGCATGATGTAATATTAATGAAAAGCCCTACACACGCGTCGAGAAACGCGAGAGATGCGTCACGAGTCTGGAATTTATTTACATCTGAACAGGACGCGAAATGATTACAATTCTCAGAATCACAAAGACACCAACATAAACACACACACGACCGAACGTGTTATTTATTTTAAAACTGCGCCGTAAGCACGATGCAATATTACGAAATATTGTGCGATCCCACAGCCGCATGCAAGCACAGTCTTGTCACAGCACCGCTTTATAGTATGCTAAACGTCAGTTCAAATACTTCTCTCATCTCGAGTCCATTTGGCGGCAAACGTTTCAGAGCTGTGTAGATTCACAATTACCGGCGCCGCTTATCCCACCAACCTCGATCTTACACCTCCTTGCATCCTCCCCAGCCATTCGATCGGGCGGCTAGCGTCAGAGAGCTGAGTGCAAGATGTCGGAATGCCGACAGACCACCCGCGACGGATCGACAGACGGCGCTTTCCCTGCACCCCGCAAACATATTACACAGCGCGAACAAGCCGGAGAACTCGCGCATGACTCATATAGTTTCACCTCGATGTGGCCCCAGCGCGACTGCCGCTACGTCGATTGAACTTTTCCTAGAATTTTTAGTTCGACGTTGTCTCGTATGACTCACGGAGTTTTACCTCGATGTGGCCTCCTGGGAGCGCGCGTCCAAATCACGACCTCGAATTCAGACGAGCGCGGCCGTATATGGTTCATATAGATTCACCTCGATGTAGCCTCCCGCGTGCATATTATCTTGTTTATAGTTATCGCAACGACATGAATGTTTTTGTTAGAGCTGCAGATAAGAGAGCGCTCTAGACAGACAGACAGACGGACGGACGGTCGGACTGACAAGCGGGCTGTCGAATTATACGGATTTAGATGGACGGACTGATTACACGAAGACGCAAATTAGACGAATGCACGAATTTACACGGATTTTGACGAGTTTGCACGGATTTTGACGAATTTACACGAACACACAAATTAGATGAACGCATGAATTACACCCGACGACCGGCGTTCACGACTGCACGAACGTACCATTGTACTACTATTATAGAACAATCGCACTATCATTGTAGAATTCGAACGTCCGACGACGACGACTGACGTTCACGACTTCAAGTAGGATATCATTGCAGGATCATTGTCAAAATCAATCGTCAGGTGTTTGACAACTATACGTTTTAATTCCCGCGCGATTTCGTATTTATCGACTCGGAAACCGACTCGGTAAACGCTTCGGTTAAAACCTCCGCGTCTGTCCTGGCCTTTGGACTTGCGCGCCGAGGATTCCGTATGCCATCAACCGCATTATTTGCCTTTTGAATTTCGACAACTTACTATGGCTGTTGGGAACATCATAACAATTTTCCTGTTAGTAAATATGTACATACGTATAAGTACCTATCTCTAACGCCACTAGTTTTTTTTCAAATTTTAGCTGTACTAGTTTTAGAAACGAAAGGGTGTTGCGAATGCATAAGCATTCCGTTTAAACCAAAAACACATACAGCGAGCGTGACGACGCGGTGGATGCGGAAGCGGCAAACATCAATACTACTACTACCGTCACATGCAACTCACGCATGGACCTGTTTCGCTTGTGACGACCGAGATTTATTTATTGTAAATTATAGACGCGTCGACAACTCGGGTCATTAGCGTCTTGATTATACATTAAATAACAACACACTTAAAACTAAATGACATCACAAAACATCCATGAGCGGAGGTGGGATTCGAATCCACGACAGTTTGATTCAGAGGCAGAGCGACACTGACCACTGGACCACGACTGTCCTCGTGACGTCCGAGAGCACGTACGGTAAGACCGGGGGCAATACACTACGCACTCACTTCGCTCGTTCGCTTGAATATTATAATTACGTTACTCACTCGATTCGCTTGTTCGCTATATATACACAAACATTCCTCGTTTATTGCTCTTTCTATTAGTGAAAGCAGTTTTTTTTTCAAAATCCGTTGGATGGTTTAGGAGGAGTTAGCGGTTATACAGACAGACAGAGGCGGAATGCGACTTCATTTTATACTATGTAGAGAAGAGATAAATAATACCGACTACGACCAGCGCCAGCGGGCAGCTGATATATTATATATTAACATGGCATCGGAACAACAAGAATCTCGCTGTCGCAAATTCAATAAATCCGATATGGGTTGTATTTAACGCGTTAACCGCCATGAGAGTCCATATGAGTCTCACTGAAAAAATGTCATTGAGCTCTGAGACCCAACGTATTGGTCTCAATGCATGAAGTTATTTAGGGATCTGTGTACTGTATGGTATACAGTTCACCTATTGCACTGTAACTTACGGGCCTCTGAAAGGTGGGCCTGGAGTTCTAAAAATGTTTAAGCCTACAAGATGTCTTTATATTTGCATAAATAAATGAAACTAAAAAACATTAAACTGAAAAACGTTTATTTTTTTCTGAACAGTATAGAAAATTATAAAAATACGTGTATTATATAGGTATTATTCTCCTCGAATTTCTCTAGCTCAACCCCCCGCTTCTTGTAGCTGAAACACAGAGCGCAGATCTTGTAGATTATATAGACGCTCGACAGGATCTGTCTATTAATGTAATTGGATAAATCGGGCAAATGAATTTTGGTATATAATGGTATTCAGTGTCAGCGTCGTGCCTCGCATATATGCATCTGCGCAAGTCGCACAAGACGGTGCTACAAAAAGACGGCATCGCGGGCGAAGACATTTTTCAAATTTATCGGGCGACGTCTTGAAAAATTGAAACGTACAAATTGAACGTATTTAGTTGGCTTCCGCCATCCATACATTTTTTTTATTGCTTATTGTTCGTCAAAATGAGGAAATCCGCAGCGGAGAGAAAACGGCTGTGTTGCGGCGGTCTTTGGATCCCCTTTTTTGCTCATAAAACGCACGGCGACCGAAGCGAGATAAATAATTTAGCATACAATTATGGGGCTGCAACTGAATATTTCTACACACGACTATAATGCCCATTAGCTCGGTACGCCGCTGTTCAGTATATAAAATATAATATGAGCTTAGTATAGTAAAGCTAGGCACACACACACACTGTATGGCAAACAACCATATTTATGGAGCCATATGCTATCAGTTGCGTGTAAACACCGATGCCATACGCATATGGCAACCATATAGCCATACGTTACCATACGAAACTTTTTGTAGTGTGATCACCGCTTACCATATTGTAACAAAACTCGTTGGTAACTTTGGTAAATATTTTATTTATCTATTCTTTCACAACAGTGACAACCGTTTACATGCTTTGGACAATTATTGTTCCTCACTTTATATTCACTGTTCGCTTTTTGTCTATTTTCCGTTGGTCTGTTTTGCTTGACCGTTGGTCAGTTTTTGTTGACCAACACTTCGTCACTACTTGACCACTGCTTGACCACTATGTGTTCACCATATGTCTGTGGTACGTATATTGTTCGCTGGGTCCGCTATATGTCTATGGTGGTGGTATTTATTTGTCACCTGCAGATATCTTTACACTTTACACTTTACACCAGAAGATTATCTGCACTTAATCACTCGAAGATCTCGTATGTCACTCGCAAATATCTTCCACACTGTTTGTCACTTGGTACTGGAAGATTATTTGCACTAGGTCACTCGAAGAACTTTTATCTCGCTGGTGGTATATTTATTTCCTGTTGCACGTTTCACGGCTGCTCTCGTTGAGAATGTATACGTGACTCTCGTGTTTCATTCTTGCTCTTGCTTATATGAACTTTCCTGGTCATTTTACATCCATGGTGGCGGTTTTTCTATTGCTGTCACCCAGCATATTTCTTCGCGCTCAAGGCTGCGTGATCCATTTTAAGCCAACGAATCAAGGCTGCAGCCAGCCTGCCTAAATTCGTTACAATATATTATATGTCATTCGTTCTGCCATATTTTTTATATGACCAACATGGTCGGTTCTATGATTTTCATATGACAGATACTTAGATTTCGTTATGGTAAGCACGTATTCACACTAAAATAGAGGGAAAAATTTAAAAACAAAAGTGAATTTTCTTGTTGCTGCTGCTGTTGTTTTCTCAAATGCGTATCAAGCTTGCTGATCAATAAGGAGAAACCAAAGAAAAAAGAAAATCAAAATCACCCGAAGCCATACGTACAAAATTTCTATACAACTTTGGATCTTCTTGTCTCAGTTCTTTCATAAGCTTATGAAAAAAAAAAATACGTATGGCATACTGTCATGCAGTGTGTACCTAGCTATAGACGTATTTTAAGAGTTTACATAATATACTGTATATAATATATAACATATATTCTGAGTCATTACCCTTGACATTCCTTTATAGAGATAAATAAACATTGATATTATTATTGGGAATATAATATACTAGCGACCCGGTCCGGCTTCGCCCGGGAACTATGAATTTACGATTTTGTTATACATTACTCGTCCGCTTCGCTCCCAGGTGCTATTGCGCTATGAATTTATGAAATTATACACTTTAGCCGTATGTATTATATTTCAATCTCGTCTCGAAAATAATGTATAGTCTCTCCACTCCCAGCTAGATCAATCGCTACGTTTAATGTCAAAAGATACCTATTTATTCGGTTCACTGCTTATCTTGGTTCATTCTTTGCTTTAGTACCAGATCGATCATATAGGGGGAGAGGGGGACTAGTTGTTACAATTTTCAAACTTTATTTTTTTTACACACGTGCAGAATCTTTAATTAAATGCCTGTTTTTATTGCTTCAAATTAATCACTATATCTGACATACAATGGATACACGTGTAGAAATCATTATTAATGCTGCATGTAACATGTGCCCACCTCTTGCACCTTGTGCACCTAATCCATTCTGTATTTTTTGATTTAGAAAAAGACATCATACAGGCTAGACATGGGTAGGGTGTCCTCGTTTTCTGACTCTTCATGGGTTGTGATTCTTGTTTTCTAATATTTTTCTCGGCAGTCATTCAGATGTTACAGCAACAACGTGCCCCACAAATCCTGTAACAACTAGCCCCCATGACCACAAGAAGGATATGTTTCTGCGATTGTAAGCAATTATTTTAATTATCTAGAAAACAACTAATAGAAACAAAAGAGTAATGTGCGGGATTTAAAAAGCCACAAGTGCAGTTTAACGTATCACTTATACCTAATACCGTCGGACGAAAAGAAATTTCAGAACGCGGGCAACCCGTCAACAAATTTATGACGCAAAACACTTTTACCATTGCAGGACAAGAAAAATACCTCGTTTCAAGTGGTACATAGTGGTTATTTAGATTCTTTCATAACAAAAGAGGGTAATAAATTGAACGAAATCTGTAAGGGGGGTGATTTGTGCCGGAAGAATAAAAATTTTAAAGGACTTTTAAGTTGTGAATACTGAATAGTGGGTATACATAAATTAGTAGCTGTTTTAAATAGCACAATTGTTTACTTAAGTAGGTGCATTAATGGTTGTTAAGTATTATAGTTAAGAACTCCTTTTATTATTGTATATATAGGTAGTGTCATAAACATTGCGGTCGAAAGTGTAAGTGGCTTTGTGTAACAGTCAGAGACGGACTGGGACTTAATTTCGGCACGGGCTAAAGTCGGCCAGTGGCCGGTGGCATATTAACTAATTTTCCAGTCTTTTTTTAGACAAGATTATCTATACATAATACATAATAGGTATATTTTATAATAATTTGCAAGTTTTAACAACATTTTGATTAAAATGGACAGTATATGAGAGGCCACAGCCGAATTAGTTATTTTTGGCTGTTTCTCGGTCTTTCTGTCTGTATATTATTTTTTTAACCTTTTTACAACAGTCTGGCAAATCAAAAAAAAAAATATATAACAGAACATTTACAGTGTTTACATAATTAAAAGGTAAAGAGAAAATAAAAATACAAAAAATGTGTAAGATGAAAAAGTCGATCATCAGTCAACCGCGACCCGTCAGCCTATCGGCCGATCGGGCTGTGCAAGGCCGCCCCTGGTAACAGTAATTTGTTATGGCGAAAGTGAAGAGGCGCCCTGCTAGGGGTATTTTTGTTGTTTTATTGTTTCAAGTAGAAAATATGTATAATATATGATATATTAGATTAATAATTTGCGGATGTTTAATTCTCGGGCCGAGAATTGTCAGGAAAGGCCGAAATCGCTATGTGTGGTCTTTTTTCTCAGAGTTTAAAATAAATCGTTATCACAATATGTGTCTGCTTCTCTCAATGTTACAATCTTAAACAGATTTATTCTCTAAAGTCTAATACATATCATCATCTCAGTTCTCCAATGTTTATTTGTCACGCGGCAATACTACTCAATCGTTTTATAAACAATAAACAGTCACAAAAAATATAAGATACAAAAATGAATAAGTTGAAGTTCACATTATGTATGGATGTTCGGGAAGTCCTCTAACACAGGCTAGCTGCGTTTTCAACAAGGAGTTTATATTATATTATGTATATGTTTTTTATAATAAGTTGCCATTAGCTATACAAATTCTACATCTACGAATGGATGCCGTTTTAAAGATCGACTTATTGCTAGATAGAATCACCGCTTATTTTTTAAATCAACAAAAAAAAATATAGCTAAAGGCGTTCTACTAAATGTTATTTATTATCACAACTAATTAAATGGTTAGCACCATTTTGCGGGATCAGTTATTCGGGACTACACCGGGGGATTTGCAGGACTGAAAAAATGAAATTCGAAGAAAAATGGGCGCAGACGTCTTTCTAAATATTTATACGTTCCGGCCCGGCCTCATTAACATGTCGTGATTAAACAGCTTTCTTCGATGAACTCGTGATTTTGTCTCCCTATATACTAAGTGCTAACTAACTATATGAGCCGATAAAATGATTGACTTTGTGCGGAATATCGTTTTGTTTTTCAGTTTTCGGCATGACTTTTTAGAGAACTTTATTGTATTTGAGCGGGAGAATAGCATGTTAAAAGAACCGGTACTTAATAGAGAAATATTACAGAGTATTAATAAAGACAGATTTACACTCTACAAAACATTTAAATTCGTTAGTTGAAAACATACAGCAATTTTAATCGAATTAGTTTAATCGAATTATAAAAACACATTGAGTTATTTGCGTATATATAGGGGTCGACAATCAGTACTGATGCTTTTAAATCACCTCGTATATGGCTATTGTTGAAATGTGAGACAGAACGACGATTTTCTTTTTAATTTCGGTATTTGCAATTTATTAATTTAGGCTATTTTTTGAAAATAACGTCTCTTAAATGAGCGCCATTGCAGTTTAAACATTTTTGACGTCTTTCTAGAACGTTTCCCGTTACTCCGTTTAATAAATCAGGTCCTATATTTATAATTTCATCTCGAATTGCGTTTTTTAGATCTTGAAGTGTGCGCGGACGCTGCCGTGCACTCGGAACTGACCCACCCAATTCAAAATTGAGGCTGCACAATGCTCTGTGTTCGAATAAAATTTTCAACAACGAAAGCACGCTGATTTACTGGAAAATGACCCATAACTGGACAAATTGCATGAAATAAGTTTAACAATTACGGGCAACTGCGACAGTCGTACTTCAATTATTTTTCATTTCATAGGCTCCTGGAATCTGCCGGTACTGATTGCCGGACCCTGTATACGTGCGTGCAGTATATAACACTTCATAAATTTTCATAAACATAAATACTTAGAACAAAAAAGTATGAATTTTGCAGTCCCGCGGATGCGCGGGGTTGATGACCTCAATCCCGCAGGTTTGCGGGGATTGAGATTTTGATGCGGTATTGGACTCCCTAGTTAGGAGAAATGATTGTTAATAATTCATGTTATTATCACTGTCGCTCTTTACAGAAGTCAAAATACGTAAGGCGATTTGTTTTTAGAGCTCCGTATAATAAGAAATAAGAAAAAACGGGGCCCTTATAAGATCACTCGTTTATCCGCAGACTGGCTGGCTGGATGTCCGTCTTTAAATACCCATTTTCTCAGGAACGGATAGTGAGATATCAAGTTGAAATTTATACGAAATATCGAGGTCTACGGCGGCGGCGGCGGCGGGCCACTCAAAGTTGTAAAAAATTTAATCTTCTAGATCAACGTGCAATCAAAATATGCGCCCATTTTGTCGTCTCATTAAAAACCTATAAGATACTTCCTGTTGGCCTAGAATCATGAAATTTGGCAAAATGCAAGGTCCCGCAGCAGCAGAAGTATAAAGGTAAAAAAAAATCCGAAAATCACAAAAAAACTAAAGGGGGTCCCCACGGAAAAAAGGCTGTATCTTTGGAGTCGTAACATGTAGCCGTGTTATGACGAGCCGAATAACCAACTGATTATGATGATATGAAGGGCCGTTTGAATTTATGAATACTCATATATGCGCATTATGACAGCAACATGTTGATGTCCGCTGGAATCTGATCGCCAATCTCGCGTCTTGGCAAATGAGAGATGATACGCGGGAATAATATACGCGGCTGGTATGTTACAAACTGTACTGAAATGACCGTAAGGTCCTATGCGATGTGTATAATTCTAATATTATATGCTTTATACTATGTATCGAGATCAATATATCATTTAAACTTATTTTTGTTTATTATTGTTAAAAACGGGTCTTACACAATGTTATAAAGAAAATACGTAACACGTTATCAGCTCTCAGTTTGTTTACATTTCACAAAACACATGAACGCTAGTTCTGAGTAAAAAAGAAAAACACAAGTTTATTGATTTTTGAAGTAAAACTTCTTTGGCGAAACTCTCTTCGACGATTTGAGGTGTTGTCTTGATAAGAAGGCTTTTAATGAAGGGGGTCGCGTAAACGAGATGCCGTTTTAAAATAGCGATTTTTATGAAATTTTATATTGAGTCTTTTATATGTCAATTGTATACTAAACACGACAATTTTTACATTTTTGCACCAAATTTTTGGCCTGCAAATCTTTCTATTTATCTGTATGTAATAGTCTCAATCACATAGTTTGAAGGTTAATTAAACATAAAAAGTTGACAGTTGTATGAGCTCTTTTTAACCTCTGCGACCTCCAGTTTCAACCCATAAGTCTGATCTTTTCTCTAATCTCTAAATAACACAAAATAAAGTCGCTGTCTGTGTATACGCTTACTTTTTCTAAACCACACAACGGATTTTGAAAAAACGACTTTCACTAATAGAAAGAGCGAAAAACGAGGAAGGTTTATGTATATAATTTGTACAAAATGGCTGAACTATGACGGTGTTTTTGTCAAAAACTGTTTTTGCACGCTCACACGGCTAACGCTGGCCAAATCTTTAGAAATAGTACATCAACATTTTAAAATGCAACAATTGTTAAAATCATAAATTCATAGATCCCGGGCGAAGCCGGACCGGGTAGCTAGTATATTATAATTCCAATAATATACACATTATGTTCTGAACATCTGCCTACGGAATATTAAATTTTGTTGATTGGGCAGGTCGCGAGTATATTAAAACTAATCTCATAAGATCAATTTGTTTATTTATTTAAAATAATGTTGATGGTACATGTCTAGTGTATGTACTATATACACTGACACAGTCTATGCACAGTGTACACTGTACAATATAGCCTCTTAAAATATGCCCGTAATTACTATAATACTTTTAGCTTCATGACTGTAAGCCGCGCGCAACCCAATACTAAAGGGGCCCTCACACGACGGGTAAATATCGATTGATTAATATAATTATCTTTTTGCAATTCTGAAAGCATTCGGGGGGCAGTCGAGCCAAAATACCGACGAAAATACCGGTCGCATGTAGGTAACGAGACCGCGTCAGTAATTTACCGCCAACCGTTCATTTGTTAATATTGCTATGTTTGCGTCTTGTTTTGGCGATATAGGTCTTTAAAGAAGATCGCCGTACGCGTCGCTGCAGCTCGGCGCTCGTTCGGAGATAGTTCCGACAATCCTCTGCAGGATTCCGGGCCTTGATAAAATTTATAATATATTTATATGAGCGTATTTTTCAAGCCGACCCATCCGCTGTTTTAATCTGACGTCTATTTTGCCCGTTGCGCTTCAAACTCGCGGCACGGCGTCTACAACGGCAAGGCGCGGCTTTAGTCTATTATCCAAAAACCATACCTATATTGACGAAATGCTGACGGAATCAAGTAATGTCATTGGGCTCTAAAATAGCCGAGCGTGTAGCAAAGCTGTTGTTTACACGGCGCTGCTATGGTTCCTCTATTACATGCCCTCGGTTACCGGGTTCTAGCCCGAAATTCGGTAAAAGCGTCAATTGGATTTTTAATTTATCATTAAAAAATAATGAATAATATGAATTGGCGCTAGGCCCAAATAACCTTAACTGTTGGCGGTCTCATAAACACAATTTAACAATTTTAAGTAATGTCATTGTCAAATTACTGGTCGTGCGAGAGCCGCTTTACAGCGCCATACGTTAAATGAGGCATTTTCATTGCATATAATATAGTTCAGCTTACACCGACCAGGGTTGTATTAGGGGCATTAGGATGTAGTTGTTAACGCAATTGCATATTCCAATGTTCTTTCGGAATCGGCGCTCCCATCAGGGGCCCGAGCTCGTACCGGTCGGTTTGCGTATGCCGGCCGGCGAATAATAATACATAAACAGATTATTTGTTGTGCAGAAGTCGCCAATGACCCGAGTTGTCGACGCGTCTATTATCTACAATAAATAAATAGGCGGGTAAGTCGTCTTTAAATATTAGGGAAGAGACTCAATTACCAATTATTTACTGACTACAAATTATTAACGACATTTTTGCTTGTTTGTTGAGTGATTTATATTTTTTTAAATTATTAAATGAAAAATTTAAATGCTTGATGCCGACGCCACAAGCCTTGCTAACCCCACCATCGCTTAACATCCATGGGCTGGTTTGCGTACATTCGCAATCTCCATTTAGAGAATGTTAAAGACATTTTTAAAGAATCGAACGGTGTGCTGATATATTTATATGGTGTTTTTTTCGCATATTCAGTTGATAAAAGTTGTAAAGTGTAAATAATTAGGGAGGGGAATATCGGTTTTTAAAAAGTGAATCTCTTTTAAGCGATCCGTATACCACATATAAAATATTTAACGGTGTGTTCTGTTTGGTTCTCAAATTGATTATACTATTATTATTATTAGTGTATTTACCATTTGGCACATACACTATTGGCGTCGGTCGGATGGCGGGACGCAGGGGTCGGACTAAAATTTCTCAGAATCGGTTCAAAATTGAACTTTAACCTTTAGTAAAGATTGAAATGTGCTTCTTAAATTTAATAAAATAGGCCTGACAGGCCCGGACAAATCTTATGAAAACACTATTTTATGGATACGAATTTTACTTATACTGAAGGGCGTACGTATTTAATTTGGTGCCGATGTTGGATTGATAATAATATTGCAATTAAAAGATTTATATTTTAAGGGGTGTTTAATGGAATAATTTTTATTTTGTCTAAAAAACAAACTAAAGTTCACTAAATAAAAAACGCCTGTATTAGCAAATACACTGTATTGGCGGTAGGATTTGGTACTGCGACCCGAGTTTTTAATAATTAGGAACGACACTGGCGCTACTTATTCACCTGAAACCTAAATATTGATGTGCGTAGATTGATTTATGATAGCTAGAGCTCCACAACTGCTAGTATATATAGGCCCGGAATCAATTCATGTTTTGTTTGTTTTTATTATTTATAATAAATTGAGAATCCAATTGATTCTTTTTACCAATTTTCAGATTTTCAGAATTGGGGCCTTGTATTTTGTCAATAAAAGGGCCTGGTAACTGACTTGATTTTTTGATCTGCGTCATATCATAGTTTAGAGACCCTGAGGATGTTTTTTATGCCGAGGCTTTTATAATCGCGGATAGACCTATGGGTACGGAAAACCACGCGACCATTGACCTTTCATCAATTTCGCTCAATCTGAACTCGGTGAATAATTCCGGAAAAATAGGCGTATACGCGGTCACATATATACGGTTACCAACAAGACTGCTGTCAAGTTGTTAAGCATTAGTATGTAAGTATAGGTATATTTTACTTACATAATGATTTAAATTCTATTGATAAATGACCATCTTGTGTAAATAAACTTATATGTATGAATATACAAAATCCTCTATATGCATGATAGATCAAATAATAATGAAAATCAAAAGCCCAGCTCAAAACGGTCAAAGCAATATTTTAAACAAAATATATAAAGCAACGGCTCGTTCGCTGATCAACACACACCATAATAATCTCTAGTCAGATGTAAAATCCATACACCCAGTCTGTTCTTATCTTAACGACCGCTGCACTTATGGATGACGCGAGTATTTCTTATACAAACAAACATTTCAGTCTGTAGACTAAATCTCTTGCAATGATTAACTAATATAAGCTAGACAGAACCTTACACAAAAACCATCTCAGCATTTCAATAATTAAGTAACTAGACAGAACATCCAACCGATATTATTTTTTTCTCTAACATACATATTATAATAAAAAGCTTTTGTTTGGCTTACTGATTCATCAACGCGGCCCGCAGATCAACCCGCCGAAGCTACTTGAAATTTGAACGGTAGATTTCTTTTTTAACGTAACCGCCCGGTAAGAAGGGTTTTTTCGAAATTTAACCCCTAAGGGGAAGCGGGGTAGTGTATTGCACAACCTAAACCGCTGAAGATAAATGCATGAAATTTACAGGGTGCGGAGATATACTATAAGAAAGGTTTTTTCAGATATCGACCCTGAGAGGGTGAACATTTTTGTATAGAAACCGTGTTCCCTGCGTGCATGAGCTTGATCCTCGTTGCAAACACCATTCAAAACAAACAATAATACGCGTATTTTAGGATTTTAAGATAGCCTTATATACTAAAGAGTGCACCGGGTGTTAGCGAATGTTTGGTCTACAGTGTTTGGACTTATATGATTATTTATGTCAATACCATATTATACTGTTATTTATGTTTCTTGTACTAATATATTAATCATGCAATGTTTATGTTCCCTGATATAAACTGATGACTAAGTGAATAATAGAGGCGATAGGAAGGATACGGAGAGCAGGGAACAGTCGGTAGAGAGTCGAGATATAGTTAACATCACTTGGTGTTGTATTGTAGTGAGGAGAAGAAATATATTTTATTTAAAACTGAATTCTTAATTATTTATTGATTTAATCATATTTATTGTCTAACACGGGGTTTTCAAAGTTTGTATGGGAAGGTATACAAATCTAAATATACGCGAGCAAAGCCGCGGATAGCCGCTAGTCTATTATAATGTTGTCAAAATTTTGCGTGCGATTGGCGACTTACCCCGAGCCGCTGGATTCAATGCGCGCTTTGGTTCTCATATCCTGTGAGCGACAGAGACGTATCTATGTAGTATACTCATAATTTCAGTATGAATGTTTTCTTCTGAAATGTTTTTGTAGGTAAACACACGAACTGTTTACAAAGCCTTCGTTTTAACACTACATGTTTCCCCCAGTCGATGTAATCGATGTCTCGAACCCCGACTCCTTGTTCTCCGGATCCGATTTTTCTCGAAATCCGTCGACGCCGGACGGGTCGTGTCGGTACTCGTAGAGAAGCCCCCGACGAGCTCTATCTGTCGGCGCACCCGTCGTCTCGATCCGACTTCCGGTTCTCGGGATCCGATTTTTCTCGAAATCTGTCGACGCCGGACGGGTCGTGTCGGTATTCGTAGAGAAGCCCCCGACGAGCTCTATCTGTCGACGCACTCGCCGTCTCGATCCGACTTCCGGTTCTCCGGATCCGATTTTTCTCGAAATCTGTCGCCGCCGGACGGGTCGTGTCGGTACTCGTAGAGAAGCCCCCGACGAGCTCTATCTGTCGGCGCACCCGCCGTCTTGATCCGACTTCCGGTTCTCCGGATCCGATTTTTCTCGAAATCCGTCGACGCCGGACGGGTCGTGTCGGTACTCGTAGAGAAGCCCCCGACGAGCTCTATCTGTCGGCGCACCCGCCGTCTCGATCCGACTTTCGGTTCTCGGGATCCGATTTTTCTCGAAATCTGTCGACGCCGGACGGGTCGTGTCGGTACTCGTAGAGAAGCCCCCGACGAGCTCTATCTGTCGGCGCACTCGCCGTCTCGATCCGACTTCCGGTTCTCGGGATCCGATTTTTCTCGAAATCTGTCGACGCCGGACGAGTCGTGTCGGTACTCGTAGAGAAGCCCCCGACGAGCTCTATCTGTCGACGCACCCGCCGTCTCGATCCGACTTCTGGTTCTCCGGATCCGATTTTTCTCTCGATTCTATAAGAACACCGTTCATCCATCATTGTCGTACCAATGTCGTACGATTGCAGAACCCCTGTAGAACCTTTGGAGGCCTTGACAGCATTAACTAGTCGTGTTAAGATATCCGTCCGTCCGTCTAAATACGTAAAATCCGTCAAAACCGTCAAAACCCGTGTAAATTCGTCAAAATCCGTGTAACTCGTCAAAATCCGTGTAAATTCGTCAAAATCCGTCAAAATCCATGTAAATTCGTCAAAATCCGCGTAAATTCGTCAAATCCGTGTAATTCGTCAAAATCCGTGTAAATTCGTCAAATCCGTGTAATTCGTCAAAATCCGTGTAATTTGTGTTTTCTTGTTCGTGTTTTCTTGTTCATGTTTCTGCTTCGTATTCGTGTTTCTCGTTCGACTTCGACAATGGTTGTGCGATGATTCAACAATGGTACGTTCGTGTAATCGTGAACGTCAAACGCCGGACGTTAGATTTCAACAATGGTTCTACAATAGTACGCTCGTGTAATCGTGAACGCCAAACGTTCGATTTCAACAATGGTACGCTCGTGCGTTTGCGTCTGCCCAGAAACGGTGCCGCCGTCACGTGCGCGCGAATCGCTTGTATGTGTGTGTGCCGTCGACTCGTGGCGGAACATCTTATTGCACAACATTAAGTTATATTGCGTAATGCTTACGACGCGGTGGTCTTTTCGAGGAATCGAGCCGGTGTGCGTCATTCGCGTTAATGTATACCTCCGCCGCGGACCATAAACAGTCCGCGGTCTATAAAGCGGTGTTGTGGCAAGACTGTGCTTGCATGCGGCTGTGGGATTGCGCAATATTTCGTATTTATATTTCGTATTTACGGCGCAGTTTTAAAATAAATAACACTGTGGTTCGGTCGTGTGTGTTTATGTTGGTTTCTTTGTGATTCTGAGAATTGTAATCAGGTCGCGTCCGGTTCAGATGTAAATAAATTCCAGACTCGTGACGCATCTCTCGCGTTTCTCGACGCCTGTGTAGGGCTTTTCATTTATATTACATCATGCTTACGGCGCAGTTTTAAAATAAATAATACTGTGGTTCGATCGTGTGTGTGTTTATGTTGGTGTCTTTGTGATTCTGAGAATTGTAATCAGTTCGCGTCCGGTTCAGATGTAAATAAATTCCAGACTCGTGACGCGTCTCTCGCGTTTCTCGACGCGTGTGTAGGACTTTTCATTAATATTACATCATGCTTACGGCGCAGTTTTAAAATAAATAACACGTGTACTGTGGTTCGATCGTGTGTGTGTGTTTATGTTGATGTCTTTGTGATTCTGAGAATTGTAATCAGTTCGTGCCGCATCTCTCTCGCGTTTCGCGACGCGTGTGTCGGGCTTTTCATGGGGATGTGAGCGAGTGAAACACGTAGTGCTGCTGCGGTGTAGTTCCTGCTGTTTATGGGGTGAGCGAAACATCTTTCTTTTTTCTGTTGGCGCACCCCCTGGCCTTAGCTATCTCCCGTAGCTTTACCTCGACGGCTTTTCGCGGTAGCAGAACCCTCGTAACCGACCGCGAGAAGCTTTCCCCCCGCACGCCGCTCGCGGACAAACGGGTCTAGCCTCTCCCAAACGTCTATGGTGCTTCGGAGACGATTGGAGCTTGAACTACAGCGTTGCCCCGCCCCGATTAGCTATGGCTGCACGTCGCTCCGAGACGATTGGAGCTTTGAACTCCTGCACGCCCCTCCCCGATTGCCTGTGGCTGCCCGTCGCTCCGAGACGATTGGAGCTTTGAAATCCTGCACGCCCCTCCCCGATTAACTATGGCTGCACGTCGCTCCGAGACGATTGGAGCTTTGAACTCCTGCACGCCCCGCCCCGATTAACTATGGCTGCACGTCGCTCCGAGACGATTGGAGCTTTGAACTCCTGCATGCCCCGCCCCGATTGCCTATGGCGACTCGCGGCTCTAGGACGATTGAACGAGGGCGCGGCCTTCCCCCCTCCGCCGAATATTGCCTCGCAGTCGATTGGAGCTTGAGGTCCCGCATGCTCCTCCCCACCCGCAACCTGCCACGCCCCCCGCATGCCATTGGCTGAATCCCCCTCCCCGCCCTGTTTGATTTGAGTACCCACACGCCATTTTGTTTTTTGGACGCCATTTTGTGGCGGCCATGTTGTGACGTCACGTAAGGAGGAAGGAGGGTGCAGAACCGGCCAAAAGCAATACTATTGTCTATAAAAAGGGTATAAAAAATGCCAACGCTGATGCTCTTTCACGTATAGAAATACATACAAAAGAAATCGAAGATCTAGCTGATAATGTTTCACTAATCCCAAATCTAGAAAACGCACCCGATTTACAAGATTTTGAAGATCTAATTACAAGGCCTTCTACATCTAACTTCAATCCAGGCATTGAAAATAACGAAAGCGATAATGAGACTATACACACTAACGCCGACGAAAACCCAATTTTTGAAATTCCAATAACCGAAAGACCTCTGAACTATTTTGCTAAACAGATTGTAATTAAATTTGTAAATACCGCTACACACAAACCTATACAAAAGAAATTACACAGTGATACAAAAGAACGTATATACGCCCACATATCTCTCGAAAATTTAGAAAAAGACGTTATAGAACTTTTTAAAGAATACATAGACCCAAAATTTAAATATGGTATCTATTTTGAAAATATCTCACACTATGACAAATTTATCACCACTCTACAGAACACATTAAAAAATAATACATATCAGATAGTTCAAGCTACTATTTTTCTTAAAGATGAGGAAAATCAACTCGAACAAGAACATATTGTAGAAAACTGTCACCTAGGTAAAACAAATCATAGAGGGATAAACGAAACTTTAGTTCGAATACAACGCATCTATTATTGGCCAAACCTAAAAAATGATATTACACGATTCATAAATAATTGCGAAATTTGCCAACTTAATAAATATGAAAGAATTCCCAACAATCCTCTTTTAGAAATGACACCCACGCCTAATAAACCACTGGAAATGATAAGCATAGACATGTTTCAGTATAAAGGAGAAAAGTTTCTCACAGTTATAGATGACTTTAGCAAATTTGCACAAGCATACCCGACCTCCGGTTGTAATGTAATACCTATTGTAGAGAATCTAGTTTCTCACTTCTCACATCATGGCTTGCCTTTATCACTTAAAGCAGATAACGGTCCAGAATTTAACAATTCAATATTGAAAGAATTTTGCAAAACGCATAATATAAAACTACATTACACTACTAGACTACATTCACAATCAAACGGAACAATCGAACGTTTTCATTCAACTCTCTTAGAACATCTACGAATTGTAAACAAAAAACACCCGAATATTTCGACAAAACTAGAAATGGTTTACGCCATACTAGGTTACAACAACTCGATACATAACACAACAAAACATAAACCTATAGAAATTATACAAGGGCATATCAACAACAATGACCTTTCAGAAATAGATTTACAGGAAAAATATTTATCCGATTACATACAAAAACATCGTGAAATTACCAAAGAATTATATAAAAAAGTACACGAAAATAGTCAAAATATCAAAATCTCGTCTATAGAAAAAGCCAATACTTCAAAACAAAAACCACCTTTGTACACACCACGAACTAACGCCTATGTAAAAACAAAACCTCGTGTAAAATCAAAACAGAGACACCGAAAAGAAACTGTCACAACCGATCTTGAAAATAAAGTTCAAACACATAAAGAGACATTCCACAAACAACAATTAAAAAGACCATTGAAATTTCAGAATTCTGACGATTCTCACACGAACATCATGCCAGCAAACAGACGAAATCAGGATAACTGACATTACAGATAATCCTGAAATCCTTCCCTTTTTCCTTCATAAAGTTAAAATTGAACAAAAACACCATTCTTTTATTCATTTCTATAACTTACAATTCATACAAACAAAACTGTACATTTTTAGTAAAAATATTGACATTATTACAGAAAATATAGCTTCAAAAAATTTCCAAAATATATTGCTAACTGATATCGATAACTTATTAAAAATAGTTAACTACACATTGGATAAAAATTTAGAAAAAATAGATTGCATACTTTTAAAGGGTAAACCAATAAAAAATAGACAAAAACGGGGACTGATTGATGGTCTAGGCACTATAATAAAAGCTATCTCTGGAAATTTAGATCATGCAGACGCAGAGAAATACGATCATGATATTAAAGTACTCACACAAAACCAACATAATATTGACCGCAATACGAATAGGCATATGTCTTTAAATAATAGACTGATAGAAAACTACAATAAAACAATTAACATACTTACACACAATCAAAAACAATTTGAATTTTCTATAAATAATATTCAACAAAAACTTTCAAACGAAACAACTTATTTACAAGTACGAAGTGTTTTAAATAATATCTTGATAAATGTTAATTTTATTTCAAAATTTCTTTCTGATTTAGAAATAGCACTTACATTTGCTAGAAACGGAAAACTACATACATCCATTTTGAAACCGGACGAATTAATTTCAATTTTGATTAATTTAATAAAAATGTATACAAAAAATGAACTACCATTCGACATAACAGACCTAAATTCTTATTATTCTATCATAAATGTAAAAACATATATAAATAATGATTATACAGTCAATTTTATACTTGAAATTCCAATAACATATCCTGAAATATACGAACAGTACGAACTTATACCTATTCCGACAAAAAATAACCTTATTATGATCCCACCATATCCATATATTACTTTGAATGAAGAATATTATTGGTATGGAAAAGAAGCATGTACCAAATTTGGAAACATCGCTCTTTGCAAGTTCGACCATCCAAAAATCTACAAGCCAAAATTCGATTGTATCCAGCGAATTTTAGCAAAACAAGATAAAATCAATTGTACTATGCACGAAATTGAACCCTTGTCCACGGTCCTTATAGAACAAGTTGATCGTGCACATTATGTTATAATTTCTGATAAACCTTTAAAGGTGAATAGCAATTGTAAAACGAAACCAATCATTCATGGTGTAAATTTACTTGAAATGCCGAAAAACTGCCATTTTACAATAAATCATCAAACATTTGAAAATAACATATTAAGTAAACAAAAAGAAGAAATTGTACTTCCTAATTTAGTTATAAATGAACAAATAAAAAGAAACAGTAACAATTTTAAAATTAAAATCGAAGAGGTTCCACTAAAAGATATTTATGAACTTGCTAAGCAATCAAAAGTACCACATCAAATTGATACAATACCAGATATTATTATAAAATATAGCTGGTCACCTTTGTATATCATTCTTGTCTTTATTTGCATTTGTTATTTATGGAAATACAAAGTACAAATTCGAAACAAATTTAGTTTTTCAAATTCAAATGATAATGGCATGGCAGAAGAAATAAGCATTCCTGGAAGTAATTTTCAACCTACATTGAATCCGAGGACGTCTTCGTCTTAACGATGGAGGTGTTAAATGTATTTACAGTCACACACATTTGCAACTGTACTTAGAATTAGAGATAACATATTATCCTATTTCATAGTCTATACTTAGTAAGCAGATTCATGCTTACATGTGTCTTATATACTTTAATTATGTATTTTATATAAACAAACTTACAACAGGATTAACTTTAGAATAAGAGAATATTATTAATACGACTTCCAATGCAAATGGATCGGAATTAATACATCAACTAAATAACTATTATTGTAAACAAATATTGTCAACTTATAATTTTGAAAATAAAATAAAACTTATGTTTTTAAACTTAAACAATTCAATTAATTTAACCGGTACCTTAACCAGTACCCATAACTCGCCTTCAAAATAACCACATTTGTTAATTTAGAATGAAAAATGCTAAGTGAAATTTCCATTAATTACAGAATATTTTGCAAAAAATATTATAACCCACGTAACAAACCCAAAAATAATGAAGTGCCGAGTGACATATGATTTCTTCGGTGCATTTTTCATCTCACAAAAATTAACACTTCTGCTTTGCAAAATTGATTGCATCGCATGGCGGCTTGGAAAATATGGCTTCTTTCATTATATAACCATAATCACGACTACAAAACTATTATAAACCTTAATTTTATATTGTTGCTCCATATATTATCTTTATATAGCTTTTAGTAATTTTATACGTCCTTTAATGTTGTTATATACCCTTAGGATTTATAAAGGTGCAAAGATTTCCTTTATATAACTTTAAGTTAACTTATAAATCTACGGTTACCGTTATATAACTAAAGGGTTTATAGGAGACTACCGTTACCCTTATATAACTACAGAGGGCACCTAGTTTTATAAAGGTAACGATGGCCACCCCTTTTTGACTTTTCGCCAGTTCATATTTACGCACGAGTTAATAAAAAAAATAGGTATACAATAATCATTCAATAACAAACTGCACAACTCGAGCAACGAAAATTATCCCAAGATAAATATTTCTGGTTAGTTTTATGAAAAGTTGAAAGCAGGGTGCAGTTTATGTTATATAATGGATATCTCAACACCTATAGTCATATAGCTGTTACAGTAGTTACTAATATACACATGAAGTTGTGTAGAGGTTTTATAAGCGCACTAATCAATGTAGATTTTATAATTGTTGTCAACGCTACAGTTATATAACTTGAAATTTATAGTGGTAGCGATGAACACTACAATATAAGTACAGTTATATAACGAAGTGATTGCAACTGTTATATAACCTCTTTATAAAACTTTAAGCTCTCGTTACTTCTAGTAATATAAGAAGGTAACGTAAACTTTTACAACACTAAACTTATATATATTTTGGTAACCATGTTAGAAGGTAATCCAGGCGTCTGCAATATAACAGTTATAAAACGTTGGTTTTGAGCAATACTATTATAAACCCATTATATAACTTAAGCGTTACTACAAGTAACCAGAAATGTTTATTGGGATGGCAGATAGGGGGCGCCGTAAAAATCTCGCCCAGGGCGCTGATAGTGCTAAAACCGGCACTGCATGTACGTGACATAATACGAGGGAAACAAACAGATAAAATTAGAGAGGGAGAGGGTATAATGAAGAAGCAGGGCTGGTTAACTCTGATAGCTATTTATGAGTGAGTGTTGTGTTGGGAGACCCGGTTATGAGATGTATGCGATGTATCACCATTTATTCACCATTATTAACGAAACACAGTTGGTTGAAGCATGAATAGCATACACAAAACTTTATACAGGCAAACCTCGATTAACGATGCTTCGCACATTGCTGATCCGTTACAACGCTAATTGTCTCGGAAATATGTCTTGCCGAAGTCATTGGAGACAATTAAAACGTTCAAAAGATACAATATTAAAAAAATATTCTATAAACAAATCAAAATAGACGGAAAGTTGGCGACGTTTTTTCTCAAGTATCTACGTAAGGCAAAATAATATTAAAAATACCTGTATACGTGTTCCCCATTTGTTAATCTGTTCTGGCAGCCTTTCTCCCTTGCGTTTAAGGTGGCAGGTAGAAATTAGCCAGGTAAAATATGATTTTTTTATGTATCTAATAATGTAACATGCACCTTTTTTAAATTGTATATTAATGAGTAATAATTTAGAATATATAAAATAACATGCCCGTTCGATTAATCATTCTTATCATATCGTTAGACTTAATTATACTAAAAAATCGGTTAACCCTGCAGGCCATCCAAGGAACTTCCCGCTATTTCCAAGCGCTTTGATAATATACACAAAAGTAGATTTTTGTGCTCAGCTCAAAAATCTGAAAATTGCTGATAATGTAGTATATAAGTATTGCACAATTAATGTATATAAATTTGCACACTAGGAAATATTACTGAGGTCACTGATATGCAAAGTTAGCAGAGTTATTGAACAATAAATACTTAAAACTGTGCTGGCTTGAGAACGCAAACTAATCAGATATATTAATATAAATACAATGACATTTGGTCATACAGGGGATAGATGGATAGAGGGACAGAAGATAGATGTTAGTACAACGTTACTATGTCCGTCGAAGTAATAAATTATAGTTAATAAATTGTATATAAGATTAATAAAATAAATTAATGAATAAATTGATAAAGTTATTTATTTTCTAAATTATATAAAAAGAACCTATATAAAAACCTAAACTATTACAATAACAACACTATTTTAATTTTTGAAAAGCTATAACTTTTAAACGCGCTGTTCGATTTTG
Organism: Mongoloraphidia duomilia; assembly: GCA_039654895.1. Classification (NCBI taxonomy): domain Eukaryota; kingdom Metazoa; phylum Arthropoda; class Insecta; order Raphidioptera; family Raphidiidae; genus Mongoloraphidia; species Mongoloraphidia duomilia. The sequence continues at coordinate 91,109 of CM077528.1, forward strand.
ATCTGTAAAACAGCGTTCGACGTAATTTTTAAGCTTTAAAAATATTGTAAGAGGTACAAAATCGATTGGTTGAGAAATCTCGAAGTTATTTTGAAAAAACATTTTTTTCGAAATCTCTTGACTACGTAATCCTTCGAACGGATTAACCAATTTTGATCCGCTTAGCGGCATTCGACGCAGTTTTCTGAGGAGAAGAGCTGATTGGATTATGAAATCAATCGGTGCAATATTCTAGAAGTTATTTTGAAGAAACATCGTTTAACAACTTTTTTTTCGGTTTTTTTAGAATTTCTCAAAATCTATTGGGCCGAACCGGTTCAAATTTTTAGGAAATCAAAGTTTAGTGAAACCCTTTCGAATGCCGTAAATCGCGATTTGATCGGTCAAGCAGTTCAAAAGTTATGAGATGTTTACATACACACACACACATACATACAGACATCCTGACATCATCGTAAAAATAGTCAGAATAGCTTCCTAGGATCACAAAACGTCGAGATCTGATGAAAACTCGATTTTCGAAAATCGGGGTGAAATCATAACTTCCCTATTTTTGAAAATTTTCAATTTTCTTAGCGGGAAGTTAAAAAAATTATTTTCATGTACCACGTAAGGTCTGGCATATTTTTTACAGTAATTCTAAAATGCCAGACCAAATTGTTGATGCGACCACTTAGAGAGAAAAAAATAGACATTGAAAATCCACTATTTCTATACTAATAAAAAATATAACAAACGAAATTTATATCGTGGTGACGAAATTGTTTAAAGATATTGACTTCACTAATAGGGAGAACTTAAAAGTGCGAAAAAAGTTATTTTTTTTAATTTGATTTTTAATAATACGGAAAAGTTGCGTTTCGTGTTTCTAAGTATGCACCCAAAATTTAAAAATTTTCAAAAAATATTTTCAGGTGCTCCAAGCTGAAAGAAATTATTTACAAAGTACCTTCTTGATGCAAGTTTATTACGTAGTTTTACCTCTAGTTGTAGCTCTTTGCTTATTTTTTGTCAAAAACTACCCAGAAATCACCACGAGGAGGTGGTTGCGATTGGAGTCTGACCACAGAGTCCAATACTCGATGAAAAGGGTATAATTCTTGAATTGGTGGTCGCTTATACGTTCGATGATTTCAAATACCCAATATTGCTGCATAAATCTCAATACATAACCAAGCTATTAATTCATCTAACCTGTTTACATCCCGGAAATGAAACCACTTTGCATCAAATCAGACATAGTCCCGCACCACCCAAATACAATATTATGATGGGTAGGGTAAAAGTGGGATAATTGCCCTACTTTTTGAATTTGATTTTTTATTCTAGGAAGATAATTATTAACCTGTTTTAATGGTTACTAAGTCTTTAAGCAACTATATCGCGAAAAGTAATTGAACAAAACTATTTCATTCATTCAATAATAATTTATAAACTTAAATTTCCAGCTCTAGTTGTGAGGATAGATACTTCCTGTGTGGGTTAGATGCCCCGAGGCCTTTACCATTTTGTGCCCTTAGAGATGAATGTAAGAATATCTACAAAAAATAAAATTTATATTAATATTTAATCATGTACATTCAATCTTTGACTTTTATTATTTTATATATTAACAATACCGATAAGAGTTAACAAAAATCTCCTGTAGGTAAAGTAAATTATTTATGGAATCCCATATCTACGAGATATTTCGTTTACCCCAAGTATATTTTATACACATTCTCCATAGCACTTGGAGAATTTTCTGTACAATTACCACGTGGACGAGCGTATATATTTACGAGGCATTTGTGAAAATAAATGTTACATGCAACGCAAATGCTAAGAGGGATAGAGGGCATCTATCACTTCTGGAATTTGCAAGGACAACTTATACCTACTCTCATAATATGGGGGCAACTATCCTTTTCGTGAGGAATAGTTGTCCTATTTCTTTTTATTTTAATCTGCTATTTATATTCCAAAATCACAACCTATGATTAATATTTAATACCTACTCTGACAAAAACTCTAAAGAAATATTCGCTAACCTCACAAAATCAAAAGTTATAAGCGTACCCAAAATCTTTGATGTAAACAAGTTATAATTTTGGATCTTGTTAGAAATCAGAAGATACGCCACTGAAATATGACGTTTTTATAATATTATGACATAATAATCATTTTTTGTTTGTTACGCAATTGTAGTTTTAATTCTTGTAAAAGACGTATTTTTTGTTAATTATTATCTGGAGAACAGAATTATTTGACAGTCTGAAATTATACTTTTATCAAAAAGCATCTCTCTTGTCTTTTGGTCAATCACTATTGATCATTTGAAAGCAATTAGTTATTTTTCCCTTTTCGTTATTCCTATACCTAAACAGATCTATTTTCCCGTAATTTAAATAATAATAACAGTTACCTATTTGTTGTTTTTTTATTTTCTTTCAGATTGACCTCCAGGATATTCGCACGTCTATTTCTGAATCACCTATGTTATTGTACAGTTGAGTGTGCTCAGGCTGTTTAAAATTTTATGATACCAAATTACTGTTCTTAATCGATTTTATGACTAATGAAATCACAATATGTATTATTTACGTAAATTGGTTAAGGTTGTTCGGACATTAATGCACTTATAAGATTAAAAGCTAATTTTTTAATATGTTATTAATCGCTATCACATACGTCTAAAATAATTTTTTTAAACAAATCTGACGAAGGGTTATCGCGTAATTAATTATTAAAAAACGGAAATTTAACATGTAGTCTATAGAGAATGTGGACAAAATGCACATATACCGATTTATGTAGCCACGCCTGATAAAGATGAAAAAACAAAAAACTTCTATTTTTATTAATCAAATTTCGTAGAATACGTTAAAAATAAAATAAAAATTTTCTGACGAAGGCTTTTAAAAATATCTTAACAAGAATGACAAAAAATTCACGAAAATATCAGTCCGCCATGTTTAAAAATGAATAAGTCACGTGACTCACGAAAGTGTGGCAACGTCACGTAAAATAAAACGCGCCAACTTTGAATTGTAATGATTTCTGCTTATTTCTCTGGGTCGTTTTTTTATGAAAAGAAATTAATTTTTTTTTTAATTTATAAACTGCGGCAAAATAAAAAAATGAAACAAAAAAAATTTTAACATATAACCAGTTCCCTCACTGGTTGAACTTTTCGCGTGACGTATTCTTTCACACTTAGAACATTTCAAATGATAGACACTTGCTAGTCCACAAATATCTTCTTGTACGAGAAAACGAAAAGATAAAGGCCAATCACATGCCATACACCACATTTCCACAGCTAATTTTTCCAAATCGACGATTCGTCGTCTACTTGGTAATTGTACGTGTAAATTTTTATATTGCGTATGTAGTCTTTTCACGCTCTCACTTACATTTTTTTTCCAATTTATGATATTTTTTCTCGCAAGTGTCTAAATTGATTTGCATTACTCATTGTAATATTATAGATAAAATACAATTGAACACTATACAGCAAGATTTACATAAACAGCTGTCAAACAAACAGCTATTAAACGCGATGTTGCCAGATCTATTTTATGTGAAAAAATACTTGAGTCAAAAGTCATTTATTTATTATTTTTGGTAATTAAATTATTAAATTAATCCAAATAAAAATAATGATAGTTAACGTCTAAATTGTAATAATGAATTTATGTATTAAAATTTTTACTTTTAGTAAAAAAAAATTTAGATTCTATTATGACTTACGGGGTACTGTCCGAACAACCTTAATGCAATAACGGTTTATGTGAATGTGCTATGGCAGATTGCAAATATACAAAAGGACCATTATTATCGTTGTTTTTGTAGAGTACATCTCGGTATAACTACAACAGATACAAAAACTGTAAGCGTGCCATTTTTTCAATTTACACCATTATCTGCAGTTAGCACCCCAAATTAAATCAATAGTAGCAATACAAAAATTTGAAACAAAGAAAATCCAAAAGAACAACATGCAAATTCCCTAAGGTTGCTAAAAAAAAAATGATATTGATTCATACGTTTTGTTAGATTGTGCAATGTGCATCTCTATATAGTAAGTATAAATTGAAGTCGCTTTTCGTGTCTGTCTGTTTAACCGCTAACTCCTCCTAAACTACGCAATGGATTTTGATGCGGTTTTTACCATCAGTTAGATAATTTTTCACGGAAGGTTTATATATATAGCGAACGAGCGAAGCGAGTGACTAATGTAATTCCTAAACCACGCAACAGATTTTAAGATGCGGTTTTCACCATCAGTGAAGGCCGGTTCTCACGGGGCGATTTTAGTTGATCAACTTTACTTCAAAATGGCGCCAAATGCAGTTTTCCGTGCAGGTCTAGGAATAATAGCCACTTTAAGGGACGAACTAAAAAAAAATTTAATGAAAATGACGAAACAACGCAAAAAACGTCGTTTTTGGGTTAAACGGTGGATTTCGAGAAGATATAAAATTTAATTTTATTGTTAATGTCAGCTATAGACAGGTCTTCTAACCTCATTTCACTCTTTATAATATGTAGGTAATGCATTTTCTCGGCAATCTTTATTTCTGTATGAGTCTAATTTGTGATTCCACAAACAATCGTGTTTTTGATACAACTCTAAGAAATTTAATGTTAATTTTTCTGACCACTTCATTATTATAAATAATAATATAACACTTCGGGACACCAGACAACATTGACAGTACTGACAGACGAATGAACTGAAGTTGACTGACAATACAATAGTTCGCAGTTCACACGCTTCAATCATGTTTCAAATAGCAGTTTCAACCAGTTTGAAGTTGAATATGACTCATACTTGAACGATAAAGTTAGACTCAGTCCAACTTTGTGGAACCGACTAAAATTGATCAACAAAAGTTGAAATATAGGTTCTCACGCTCATTTTCATTCGATTTTAGTTGATCAACTAAAGTTGATCAATTAAAATCGCCCCGTGAGAACCCGCCTTTAGATAATTTTTCACGGAAGGTTTATATATATAGCGAACGAGCGAAGCAAGTGACTAATGTAATTCCTAAACCACGCAACGGATTTAAGATGCGCTTGTCACCATTAGTTAGATAATTTTTCACCGAAGGTTTACATATATAGCGAACGAGCGAAGCGAGTGAGCAATGTAATTCCTAAACCACGCAACGGATTTTGATGCGGTTTTCACCATCAGTTAGAAAATTTTTCACGGAAAGTTTATATATATAGCGAACGAGCGAAGCGAGTGAGTTATGTAATTATAATATTCAAGCGAGCGAGCGAAGCGAGTGAGTAGTGTATTGCACCCGGGCTTTCTTAGCACCCGGGCGAAGCCGGACAGGGCTGCTAGTAACATATAAAATTAGTATATAAAAGCATTACTCCATAAAGTTATGTTTACTGCGTTTGATTACCATAAATCTTCGTGTGGAGTCGTCGCTCGTGTTTCATTCTTAACAAATTGCAGATTTTCGAGACAACAAAGACTACGTGCTGGAGGTATCTGTTTACCCTATTTATTAAGATAAACAAACAAACAGTAATTAATGTGACTGAAGCACAGACTTCGTGTTTCAACACATTTTACCTAGAATTTTCAGTGTCACATCAGGGCAACAATACATGGAAAACGACTGTAGTTTGTCATTAAATCGAGCTCTATTTCCGGATTCTAAACTTTCGAATCCTTTCTATATTTCTAAATTTCGATATGTATAAATCAGTGTAACAGATTCAATAAAATTTTTAAAAATATCAGAACTTTTAATGATGACAACGTTCAATATTTTTGTAATTTACTTGCAAATGAAAACTGAGACTTAGTTTATATTAATATGAATGTAAATGATAAATATTTAGCATTTCATATTATAACAAGTGTTTGCACGGCAAACACTCGCAAGAGAAGCTTCGCTTCTCAGGAAGCTTTGCTTCCTATCATACATTGCTTCCTATTATACATTGCATTGTATTTTAAATTTTATATCAATACCTACATTTTCAAAACGGTATGTCTGCAGTGTTATTTTTTTTTATTAATTTAATGTAAAGGGTCTAAATGCCCTTTTCAAAAATACATCGAAGCCTATAAGAGCCTTAAGTTTACTAATTATTAGCTTTGCGCGTCTTATTTATCTATATATATAAAACAGTTCCGTTACTGACTGACTGACTGACTGATTGACTGACAGACAACGCCCAGGTCAAACCGCTGAAGATTTAAACTTGAAATTTGGACAGTAGGTTTCTTTTGTGACGTAGGCACCCACTAAGAAAGGATTTTTTGAAATTCAACTCCTAAGGGGGTTAAATAGGGGATGAAAGTTTGTATGGAAATTCGTCATTTTTGAACTTAGAAGCATGAAATTTTGCACAGAAGTATCTTATATAACGTAAGTGAGCACTAAGAAATTTTTTTTTGAAAATTCAACCTCTAAGGGGGCTAATAGGGGATGAAAGTTTGCATGGAAGTTCGTCATTTTTGAAGTTAGAAGCATGAAATTTTGCACAGAAGTTTCTTATATAACGTAGGTGAGCACTAAGAATTTTTTTTTTGAAAATTCAACCTCTAAGGGGGCTAAAAAGGGGATGAAAGTTTGTATGTAAGTTTGTCATTTTTGAAGTTAGAAGCATGAAATTTTGCAAGGAGTTCCTTATATAACGTAGGTGAGCAATAAGAAATAATGTATTAATAATATTCGAGCGAAAGAGCGAAGCGAGTGAGTATCTCTATCTATATATTGTGACATTTTGTGCCGCAAATTTTTCAATTTTAGAAATAACCTTAATTATATTTTTAAATTATCTAATCTAATCTAATCTAACTAATATTATAAATGTGAAAGTTTGGATGTATGGATGTTTGTTACTCAATCACGCCAGAAGAGCTGAACGGATCTGATGAAATTTGGCACAGAGATAGATTATAGTCTGGAATAGCACATAGGCTACTTTTTATCCCGGAAAAATGTACGGTTCCCGTGGGATAGTTTTGTTTTTGTTTTTCACAGAGCAAGGGATCGAAATGATTTTTTGCATAGTGGTAGTTTAGGGGTCAGATAATGTTATAGGCTACTTTTTATCCCGGAAAAATGTACGGTTCCCGTGGGATAGATTTGTTTTTGTTTTATCTTTGGAACTACTAAACCGATTTTAAAAATTCTTTCACTAATAGAAAGCTACGCAGGGGGAGGAGGTTCTCGCGGGGAATAACAAATTAGGGGGAAGGTTCACGCGGGATATAACAAATTAGGGGGGAAGATTCTAGCGGGGGGGTAACAAATCAGGGGGAAGATTCACGTAGGGGGATACAAATTAGGGGGGCAGATTCTCGCGGGGGAATAACAAATGTAATGTATTATTAATATTCGAGCGAACGAGCGAAGCGAGTGTGTAATGTATTAATAAAATTCGAGCGAACGAGCGAAGTGAGTGAGTATTGTATTATTAATATTCAAACGAACGAGCGAAGCGAGTGAGTAATGTAGGTATTAATAACATTCGAGCGAACGAGCGAAGCGAGTGAGTAATGTATTAAAAAAATCCGAGCGAACGAGCGAAGCGAGTGAGTTATGTATTATAAAATTCGAGCGAATAAACACTACCAGCCCGGCTTCGCTTCGCAGGAGGAGAATTTTTCGCGGGGGAGATAATAAATTGTAATCGTAAAATACGTGGGCGAAGCCACGGGTAACGGCTAGTTTACATATAAAAAAAACAAAAAAATTAAAATATAATTAAATGTTTAATTTAACAATACCAGAGGTTCGAACCCACAGTTATTATTTATAAATATTTATAAAAAACAGCTAATTTGATGTAAAAGTATAGCTTCCGCCGTGTGTACGACACCCACAATTTTTTTCAAATTAAGAATTGTTTCATTGTTCAAATAGCGCGCCAAAGTGGTTGGATGAGAATGCACTGACACAGGCCGTCGTGTACTCGTGTTTGATTGGGAAGGCATACGCTATATAGGGATGTGAAAAAATAATCGATTTAAAAAAATCCATTATTCTTTTGTAAAAATCGGTTAAAAAAATCGATTCTTTAATTTCTAATGATCGAGTAATAATAATAATAATAATAAATCTTTATTAATGCCAAAAAAGCTCCAAAAGGCGAGGTTCAGCCACTGGCTGTTTTACATCGATTTTTATCATTTTAATCAATTTATTTTGCTAGCAAGATTTTCTAGGAGTGTGAGGGAACAACGAAAATGACACAGATTAATTATTTAACTTTGTTTGCTTTCTATGTTTCTTTGTTGTGTTGCTTGCTACCGATTGGCGGTTACGCTCGCTCTCAAAGGAAGGATAGGGAACGCTTATTGCTTGGTTCATATTTTATACTTTATAGTTATTATAGGTATCTATATTTTATAGTTAGTGAACTTAAGTGATATTATGTGAATAACCTACTTATTATTGTTTATCTCAGTTCAGTTGTTTGTTTTTTTCTTCCGGCTAATTTAAATATATTTTTTAATTTATATTGATAAAGAAAAATGGTATCTAAAAAAACAAAAAGTACTTGGCGTCAATATTTCGAAGTAAATAGTAAGGATGGTAATGCCAAATGCAAATTGTGATTAATATAATAAAAAATTAATGAAAATATATTGAATGATTTTATTTTTATTTATTTTTTTTATAAAATGAAAAAAATCGATTTTTATAAAAATCGATTATATTTACCTTATAAATCGATTATTTTTTCTAAAAAAAAATCGATTTTTTTTAAAACTATGTCACATCCCTAACACTATAGTTACATTACCTTAGTGAGTCACGTGATTTCTGTGAAGTTAGGTCGTAGTCTAGCTGTCATAATATTATAATATAACCATAAAAACTGACAATATGAGTTGAAATCCGTAAATGTGTATTATTTTATCACTAATATTTTGACGTAAGTAAAAACATCTCATTAATGAATTGGTACCAAAGTAATCCATTCATTTCATTATTATTGTCTGTCTCTAGTGAGCCATAAGTCACCTCCTCAAAAAAACAAAGGATGCACGTTTTTTTTAATTTTTTTGGAAAATGTTTACTGAAAATTAGGGCAAAAGGTATTTTTGATGTACCTATTTTTAACATTGGAAATGATGTGATTTATTATAAAGTGGCGATTCCTTACAGTTTAAAAAAAATTTCAAGACGATTGGAGTAATATATAAAAAGATACGTCTAATAATCAAAAAATCTATTTTCAAGCAAGCTAACACAAATCACTTAATTACGATCAGATGCAGATAGGTAACTGTATTTTTTTTACGCCAGTCGAAAAGGTAATGAATTAACGAACAAATTTGCTTCGATAAATTTTTTTCTAGGCTGAACCGTATCTTCGATACGGAAGGTTTTTGGACATTTTATGGTCAAAAGGGCACTATTTTTTTAGTTACGTAAATGAAAAACAATACAGATCCTGCCATGATGGGAACGCATGTGTGTCCAAAATTTCATTAAAAACAAATTACAGTTACTTGAGTTATGGTACGACAAAGGGTTGAGACATAACATACATAACATAACATACAGGAAAAAGCGAGCGAATTTAATATACATCGAATGCTTCGATGTATAATAACATACTATTTTAATCTTGCATTTCCAATTACATTATAGTTAGTATTGAAAAAACAAGAAACATATTAATAACGTAAAAATGGGTTTTAGAGCTGGGCATTCTACAAGCCATGCTATATTTACAGCAATATCCTCAACAATTAATGCCTGGAATAGCAAATCTCTCTGCGTAACTGTTTTCTTTGACCTATCAAAAGCATTTGATGTGTATACACTTTGAACTGCTATGCTCTAAGCTTTAAAATTATGGGGTGCGAGGTTTAGCATTAAGACTTAATTAAGTCTTATAGCATACAAATAGTCCAACAATCAAAAGTCGACAACAATGTTATGTCAATGGTTTCTTCAAGTGAATCTTTAATTTCGACACGTGTGCCTCATGGCTCGATTCTGGATCCAACTCTTATTTGTTGCTTATATAGGTAAATGATTTTCCAAATACTGTTCAAAGCAATCTCATTCTTTATGCAGATGATACTGCAATCATTTATGAGTCTTCTTCGCTCTAGAATTTAAAGAATTCACTTAACGATTCCATAGTTGTTTTAGAGAACTGGTTCACTGAAAATAGTCTTCGACTAAATTTGCAAAAAACTAAATTTATAAAATTTGGTGAGTATGGGAACTGCCCAAATAGTTTTATTGTGCCAAATGTAGGTGAAATCTCTTTTTCTAACTCGGTAGATTTTCTGGGTTTAACCATTGATAAACATTTTATAAACTTGAAAAATCAAATTGACAAATTAATATAAAAATCAGTAAATATGTGTATCTATTAAAATGTCTGGGCAAATTTATTCCAGAATCAGTTGTCGTCACTGTTTATCCTGTCTTTGTGCAGTCTATATTTTTATACGGAAACTAGCGGACCCGTCCCGGCTTCGCTCGGGTGGTATGAAATTATGATTTAATAGCGGTCACCCATTACTCCGCTCACGTATATTTAGTATAGCTGATCCGGCAAACGTTGTTAATAATTTCTAAGAATAATTACATTACTCACTCGCTTCGCTCGTTCGTTTGAATTTTATTAATACAGTACTCACTCGCTTCGCTCGTTCGCTTGAATGTTATAAATACACTACTCACTCGCTTCGCTCGTTCGCTTGAATATTTTCGCCTACTCACTCGCTTCGCTCGTTCGCCATATATGTATTTTTTAAAGCTTAATATAAAAATCGCGATTAAAAATCAGGGGTTGATCGTATAAGGGTGAAAATTTAGAGTTGTATGTATTTTTCAATGCTGAATCATGAAAAAATTAAAACAAAAAATTTTGTCCAAAAAATAAAAAAAAAAAATTTGGGGTGGACCACCCTTAACATTTAGGGGTATGAAAAATAGATGTTGTCCGATTCTCCAACCTACCCGATAAGCACACAAAATTTCATCAAAATCGGTCCAGCCGTTTCGGAGGAGTATAATAACGTACACCGCGACACGAGAATTTTATATATAAGATGTATTTTGGGGCGACTCTCAACTATTTTTTGTACAAAAGCGCTGCATCAGAGCAATCTGTAAAGTCCTTCTAGAACACACTGTCGCCCCTTTTTAAGAAACTTAATAATATCTTAACAAATCACGTTCTTTATGTGTTAGAATGTGCAAGCTTTGCTAAATTTAATTTTAATCTCTTCTCAGGAGTCACGATGTACTTCAAATCATTGAATTGAATTGTGGATTATAGACGCTCAACATACTCTAAATCATACATACAGCTCTAGAACAGGTACCTACTAACTGTATTATAGACTTGACTACACGTCGTTGACTACGGTCAACAAAAGTCCTGTCAAGCAATGTTGAAAGTGCAAAATTTAAACAGAAATTAAAACCTATACTATTATACAGAAAACATGTTTTTCTCTATCGAAGAATTTTTTAATCATAAGTTTTAAATTGTATACTTTTAATATTAACACATTCTACACTATTTTTTCTTTTATACAGTTTTATAAGCTATGCTAAACTTACAATTATTTTGATAAAATAAATAAAATAAAAACACATTCATAATCTACTCAAAAGGTTATTTTCAACGATATCCCACAAGAATAGGTACCAAAAAAAATGTTTATAAGTGTAAAATTAAGGAAAATCGCAGGATAGTGGACAAATATTTGATTTATTAAATTAAATGTACGACGTTTCGTTTATATATTTTCAAGTGTACTTGAAAAAGTTTAAATATATAAACGAAACGTCGTACATTTAATTTAATAAATCAAATATTTGTCCACTATCCTGCGATTTTCCTTAATTTTATTATAATCACGATGGACACGATTTCTAATATAAAGTTTATAAGTGTATGGATGCTTTCTTTTTTTTCTGTTTTTAGTATTTGTTGATTAATCAGAGGATATGAGTGATACTTGACGTGAATTACAAGTGTATAGGTAATGTCGTTGTTAAGATAAACCAGGTAACAAAATAGATCTAAAAATTGCATCTTTGACGGTTTCTAAAACCTACAATTTTGATAAAATGAATAAAAATAAAAACATATTCATGATCAACTCAAAGGGTCCTTTTCAACGATACCCCACAAGAATAAGTACCAAAATAATTTTTTTTGGCCCCCGTTTGCATGTATGAGCCTTTTAACCTTTTGCTATTCTCTCCGTCTTTGGGCCGCGGTAATACACATTATGTGTGAATTGCAAGTCCCTATCTCATTTCGTTTAAAAGTTAGAGGTCTGTAACAAACAGACAGACATCGTTGGCACAATAATAGGGTTCCTTTCTGGTACGGAATCTTAAAAAATCCGTAAATTTGTAGTGAACGATTTAGCCTTGTGGTTCACAAAATATATCCAAAATCTTCACACACTGATGGCGGACAGCAGGAGGACGTGAGTATATAATAGATGTAATAAAATAAATAGAAGACTATAGCGATGATAAATAACCTGTGGTTAGTTCATGTCCGATAACGGCGCCATCTGCAACAACATCATGTGATGGGTGAAATATTGTACACCTGCAATGCGGCCAACATGTGTACACATTATGTAACTATATTAAGACTGTGGGTACAATATACACAAAATTAAAAGATAAAACTAATAACAACAAAAGATCGAATGTAGTCTATAAAATACCATGTTCCTGCGGAGCTGCCTACGTTGGACAAACCTCTCAATATCTGGTCAAAAGAGTGTCTCAGCACATTTCTGATTGCAAACCAATTAATATCTTGAAAACGGAGAAGACGGCTCTAGTAAAACACTACTTCGATTTGGAACATTCGTTCAACTTTAATGAGGTCAAAATTCTGGATTATGAACCGGTTTATTCGAAGAGAATGATCAGTGAAATGATTTATATATCTTTAAATAATACGGTGAATTTCCGAACTGACACCCAAGGATTGAACACTACATATAATTTGTTATTAGACAAGTACAAAAACTTATGTGAGAACTAAACGTCATACACAGTATAAGATAAATTAATAGATTTATACATATATTATTGAAATTAGCGCTCTAAATAGTTTTGGACTTGGAACCTGTTTTACCAACTTGAAGTAGGTAAATTAGTTACCGCTATGTTTTTAGAAGTTTTAGGTTATATAGAAAATTTTCATGTACACGATTGACACGTTTCTTGATTTGTATAATAAAATACTGTCATCGTTCAAATAGTTATGTGGAAGTGCTTGCAACAACTATGCCAACCGTATGTTTTCAATTTAATATCTTTGACATTGACTAATATGTAAAACGTCCAATTTTGGTAAATATTGTTTTTATATTGTAGAATATCAATGGTAGTAATTATTGTTATATATGTTATTATAATTTGTTAATTTGTTTCTCACTGTAGAGCCCTGAGGAAGTCAGCAATGTTGACGAAACGTTGGCGATAAATAAAAAAGTTTTACATACGAATAATTGTCCATCTTTCCCATCAAATTAATAATATTATGTAACTAGTTTATTGTTCGATATAGTGCTACAAAATTATTAGTTATGAGGTATAGGTAATAGGTATTAGAATAAAGCAGCAGCGAACGACTTGTGATGATCAAGAAAGAAGTGCGAATTCTCAAGTTTTAATAGCATCTACAGTAGCGTCTCTCTAAGTCGTTGCTTGCTAACTCATAGCTTCTGGTTCTTTATCTCTTGCGCATTTTGAGGTCAGATAAGCAAAATGTTTCATGAGTGCTTGAACATTTACGTAGTACCCTAGTCAGAGGCGGACTAATAATCTTGGCCGCCCTAAGCCGTTCAGTACCAGCCGCACCTTTCTGAAAACTTTTTCGGGTAGAAATGTGAAGTTGTACGACAATCGGAATTGCGTTCAGCAACCCACTAGAAAAATTTTATTTATGAGTTTGGAGATATATGAAATGACTGTCCGTTATTTTTTTTTTCAAAGACAAAGTAAGACAGCCATATTCATTTAGCTATAGGGAGTACAAATTCTATTGCTAATAGTTATAAGACCATATAGAGTTTTCTCAGTGCACGCCGCCGCGCCCCGCACGTACATGAACTAAATAGTGGTCGCTCGCTGCTGCCGGCCGCAGGTGCAGATTAGCCGCCCCTAATATTTGACCGCCCTAGGCTTGGGCCTAATCGACCTTATGGAAAGTCCGCCATTGACCCTAGGACATTATATTTATAACTAATTCGTCATCCAGTTATATTACTATTTCTATTTCACCAGGGTCACAACGTCATTCATCTTTAACAACTCGTCAGAGGGTAGCCTATGTGTACTTTTCCGGACTAGAAGTGATTATAATCAACTTGTTCGATTCGATGACCAACTATTTGTCTACAACTTCGTGGCGGATGAAGTTTCTGCTTATCATGGACATGTATCCAGGCTCGCACTTAGAGACCCAGGACCCCCCAAGACCCAAAAATTAGGGAACAAATAAAATAAAATTGGATTGGTTGAAGCCAAAAAATGCATTACAATACAAAGTATTCTCTATAATTTCCATCTTCACCCTGACGGGGGGCCCTCGGCGGCTGGGCCCCTAGGCCGGTGCCTTGTTGGCTTAGGCAGAAATGCGAGCCTGCATGTGTCAGAACAACAGATAGATCGACAATCTTTTGAAAACTACAATAAATTGGTGCGTAATAATATCGTCAAAACAAAACTCGATTTAAAAACCTCTTGCATTTCAGTTCAACAAAAACTGACCGATGATTAATTGCCCACGTATTTCACCAGCATAATTTTAATAGTATGGAATTAGTGGAAAGAAAATACAGTTTTATTACAAGGCGTCTCAGAGAGCTTTGCACTTTTCTTTCTAATTTTGCTCGACCATCACTAGTGTTCGCAGCTAAACTTTATTTGGAACTTAAAACTGCATTTATTGGAAATTCGTTTATGGAAAATTATATCATCTAGATATCTCCCATTTCGCCGCTGGCGCTCTTCCAAGCGATGTCTTAGATTTTCCATTACGCTTGTGCATAGCTAAGGAGTAATAGCTTCAATTTCTTCCTGGATACGACTTTTAACCTGAATCAAATTTATGTATCCAGAACTTGATTAGATTTGTAGGTACTAGGTACTTCATTGACGTTGTGAAGACCATAACGAGCACGAAACCGACCCCGAACTGCGATGTAAGAATGATTTAATTAAAAAAATTGCGAACACAAAACGCACGTCAAACCGTTTCATTGTGAAATATCAATTCTGACATTAAATTTCCAGGGATTGATTTACTCATTGCAAAAATCAGGCAATAATATCTCAACAGGCTTTAAAGCTATCAGTCCAAGAGCTAGTGACGCACGTTTCATGACGTGTTTGATGCACCTTGAAATTTTGTGTAGTAGTATCTACTGGATAGATGAGCAGGTAAACATGCGTTGGCTTGACCTACCTGGGGACACCTGGTGGGGGGGGGGTCTCTAAAGGTCTCCTCTATTACTTTTTTCGAAATATCTCCGAAACGTTTGACTTAAGCAATTCTTCCACTATGTAATGTTTTAAACAGGATTACATTTCCTACAATTTTCGTTCCTACAACTTTTCTGTGGTACTAATGGTAAGCGCCCTACAGCTTCTTGAAGATCACGGGCTTTTTGTAACCTTGGTAACTAGTTGTTAAAATGCAATGTCCTTTTCAATAGCTTTATTAGTGTATTTGCCATATGGCACATACACTATTGGCGTCGGTCGGATGGCGGGACCTAGGGGTCGGACCAAAATTTCTCGACGTTTCATAGCCTTCTGAACACTTTGGCACCATTTTTGAAAATGTTTATATATACAGTGTGTCCACAGACTCATCCTCAACATGGGGATCTCCGTTGTTATGGGAGATAGACATTTGGTTAAATGAGACAAAATGTACAGAATCTCCAGTACTACTACCCTGCGTAGCCAAACTTTCCATATTTTGCTTGGTTTGCGACCGACAGTTGAAAAACGAGATTTACCCATTTTCGTTTTTTGCTTATAACTCGCTTGTAATGTAAGTTAGAAAAAAAATATTTTCACTTTCTCAAAGCCCTTTTTTATGAAGATTTCAAATATCTTTTCATATTTTTATTTACTCTTATAGTTTTAGAGATACTTGTATTAACTTTGTTTTTTTAAATACACGTCAAAGATGGCCATGACACCATTCGAAAGAGATTTTTTTTCTCTTTAATTTGATATGAGGGTTGATGGATTTATTTTCAAAAATAACAGAGTTATACGTAAAACACTGATTTTTAATAGTAGGCTATGCTAAATTAATTGATAAAACAACAGAAGGCTTAGCAAACAGTTGAAATTCGCGTTGGCTTAGTAAACGGCTGTTTTGTTTTAGCTGTCAAAGTGTAGTTTGTGTTAATTTGTCAGTTTACTAAGTGATTTAATAAATTTATTTTTGTTATCATGAACCATTTTGTAACAATGACAAATAAGCGATTTTCAACAATTGATCGTAAAACAGTAGTTTTGTATTCTTCACTTATTCGCGTGACTTAGTAAACGGCTTTTTAAATGATCCATAGTTTATTAAATTTACTCGTAAGTTTCTGTAAATAGACGAATGGGGTTGTCTTCGTTCTGGATAGTGATCGAAGTACATTTCTGCAGCCCTGCTCGAATTTTTGTGACATAGAATCTAACAAGATAACATATCAAATTTTTCATTGTTACAAAATGGTTCCATGATAACAAAAGTAAATTTAATAAATCACTTAGTAAACTGACAAATTAGCAACAAACTACACTTTGACAGCTAAAACAAAACACCCGTTTACTAAGCCAACGCAAATTCAACTGTTTGCTAAGCCTTCTGTTGTTTTATCAATTAATTTAGCATAGCCTACTATTAAAAATCAATGTTTTGCGTAGAACTCTGTTATTTTTGAAAATAAATCCATCAACTCTCATATCAAATTAAAGAGAAAAAAAATCTTTTTCGAATGGTGTCATGGCCATCTTTGACGTGTATTTAAAAAAACAAAGTTAATACAAGTATCTCTAAAACTATAAAAGTAAATAAAAATATGAAAAGAGATTTGAAATCTTCATAAAAAAGGGCTTTAAGAAAGTGACAATTTTTTTTTCTAACTTACTTAATAAGCGAGTTATAAACAAAAAACGAAAATGGGTAAATCTCGTTTTTCAACTGTCGGGCGCGAACCAAGCAAAATGTGGAAAGTTTGACTACGCAGGGTAGTAGTACTGGAGATTCTGCACATTTTGTCTCATTTAACCAAATCTCTATCTCCCATAACAACGGAGATCCCCATGTTGAGGATGAGTATGTGGACACACGTATATATGAGGGCAATAACTTTCGAAAGAGTTAATTGATTTTAACGAAATTTGGTAGGCACGTTGGAATCCGTCACCGCACGAAGCCTATTTAAAATTTTAAAATGGGCCCGATCGGACCATTTTAAGGGTCGTATTTAGGGGTTCCAAAAAGTTTTTGGGTCCAAAAATACCAAAAAAATTTTCAGAATTGTTTCAAAATTGAAATTTAAAAATTTTAAAATGTGCTGCTAAAATTTTAATAAAATCGGCCCGACAGGACCGGACTTTCAAATTTTATGAAAACACTAGTTTGTTGATACGGATTTACTTATGGAAGGGTGTATTTAATTTGGTGCACATGTTGTATGGAAAAAATCCAAGTCTAATATTGAAATTTAGAAAAATTTAATTATTTTAAGGGATGTATTAAGGGGTTAAGTTTTATATTTTGTCAAAAAACAAACTTATGTTCACAAAATAATGCCACAATGCCTTATTAGCAAATACACTATATTGTCGGCAGGGTTTGGCACTGCGACCCGAGTTTTTTTTTTTGTTCTGGATCGTCGCCATTTTTTTTTGCCAGCTGATCGGAACTGCGACACCTTTTTAATATTTTTATCGCGTGCACGTGTAAAAAAGGTATAAATTTTTTGTATTTTTTAAATGTGAATTAATATTCTTGGCTCCCAATTTGTTCATTTCGTTAGACCAAATTTAAAATCAAAGGAAGGAAATCATAACAATTGTTAAGATTAATCTTTCTGCGTAGTTTATTCTAATCCATCTTTCTGAAAATTATTATCCTGTTCTTGGCAATTCCACTTAAATTTAATTGATTTTAGAATAAAACTAAACTGCGGTAAAGGTTAGTCTATTGGTTATTCTGTGAAGGTGCCTCCTGTGAAGGTAAAAAAATGTTGTACTACTTTGAACTAATATTATATTGTATTTTCATATGTACAGCAAATTATAAGTAAATTTTCAGTAACCGCCTTTGGTGCAGTAATGTAATAAATTGTTTTATTTTTTAAATTTTTGTGAAATCTTATTCATTAATAATTTCTATAAAATATAAACCTCCGTCATCCTTTCATCGTCTGAACGTCAGTTTTGTTATTACCGCCGCTATGGGCCCCGGCGTAATTTAAAAAAAAGGGTTTATTAGCCTTCTGCTAAAACATTATTAATTATCAGGTTTGTTACCCTAATAATTTAACTTTAAAAAAAAGCTGGCTTCACCATTTGGAAACTGGTATTTTACCTAGAAAGTAGAAACATGAAATTTGATACTCTTTTCACAATTACAATAATTACTACAAAATATAAACTAAATCGTTTTGTATATAGTATGTATTGTACATAATATTATTAACTTTCCAGTATATTGGAAAGTTATTGTAATGGGTCCGAAAATCGAAATCAAAATTTTTAACAAATTTTTATGATTGAAGGTTATTACACTATTTTTGAAAAGATGTCTGTGTGTCTATACGTACGTATGATATTGTAATATTCCTTCTTATCAATAATTTGATTTAATATTTATTTTGAAATAGGTTATCTTTATTGGATGAAACACAGAACATTTTATAATGTTAAATTATACATTTTTTTAATACAAAAATTGAATCGTAAACTTAGGTAACTTGATCCGTAAATGCATAACCATTCAATTATAGGGCTGTACAATAATTAGTACATCACAAATATAAAAAGTAGTCGGGCAATAGATAGTAAGTGTATAAAACTTATAAAATGTTAACTCTCGCATGTATAATGATTCGACTGTTTAATAGCTGTACTATGCTGTGCAGTTTATTTAGATAGTCGACTCTCGCATGTTGTGTGTTTTCAACGTGAAATTGCTATATATAAGTAGAGTTCGGTTTCCACTCTCGGGCATTGTGGAGAAATCGGTAACTCACCTAGCCGGAAACTGGGGGTTTCGGGTTCAAGTCCCGACAGTGGTCATTTGATTTTTTCTTAGATATAGCTCAAAAATCATGGCAGCTTAGCTGTCTGAGATATTTATTATTTTCACCTCTAATTGTTATGTGAATAATATGGTGTGGATATAAGGGGTTTTAAATCGATTGATTTTATCATATACCAATTAATAGATATTTTGTTTAGTCTTCTCATTGCTAGCACACTTAAACCTCAGGTAATATCTTCTTGCCAGAGTACTTTTCATATTAGATTGGACGCTAATGATCACAGTCATCAAACGTCTATCCTGTGCAATAACTAACTAACTGTCATATTGGAAGCTTGTTTACTTCTTTTACGTAGACGAGTTTTAACTTTTTAACTTTTATTTTATTTCAGCCTTTTTTGGTTTTTTATTTAAGCAACCTATTTATTATAAATCATAAAAAGTATATATTTTTGGAATCCTTTCAAGATTTTCTTTCATTAATTGAAACCCTACTTGATCGAGTTGGCCGGGGATGAAATTTTGACCAAGATTTTCTCCGCCATATTGAATTCACACCCAAAGAAATTATTACCTAAAGCAGTCACGTGATTAAGACAAATCGAAT
This sequence comes from Mongoloraphidia duomilia, assembly GCA_039654895.1. Lineage (NCBI taxonomy): Eukaryota > Metazoa > Arthropoda > Insecta > Raphidioptera > Raphidiidae > Mongoloraphidia > Mongoloraphidia duomilia. The sequence continues at coordinate 110,979 of CM077528.1, forward strand.
GACACCTCGATTTTGAAAATCGGCCCAGTAGATTTGGTCCTACGTGGTAACAAACGCACGTACTATTTTGTAAAAAGAGTTTTCATATTATATTTGGAGTACAGTCTCCGACAAAAAATAAAATGTTCGGCCATTGGAGTATTCCATAACACATATAAAACTACTTTAGAATTTGATAATGGTTTGTTAACGGTTGATTGTTCGAGTATTATAGTTATATTAGATAAAAACAAATAACAATTTGAATATTTTAAGGTTTTTAAAATATGTAAATTCTTTTGAAACAATAACTAACAAAAACCCCAGCACAATATTATTAAATAAACTTAAGAAATTCGCTAGAAAGTTTAACATGTTAGAATTTCCATATAACATCATTCCCATGATTTTTGATATTCCCCGTTAAAATATTTTTTAATATAATATGTATAATAATTATTTATCATTATATATTTTCTCCTGTTCTAAGAATATAGGCAAAAAAAACTTACAATAAAAAAATAAAAAATGGTGGAACCTTTGGTGTAAAGATACGAAATGTTACAATTACCACAAAACACCAAACCATAACAAACACTCTCGACGTACGTTTCGCCAACCAAGTTGGCATCATCAGGAGATGATTAAATCATTAATCATCTCCTGATGATGCCAACTTGGTTGGCGAAACGTACGTCGAGAGTGTTTGTTATGGTTTGGTGTTTTGTGGTAATTGTAACATTTCGGAAAAAAAACTTAATTTAGAGAACTTGAAATATTTGTTTTTTTTTATTAACAAAAACAATGTGTGCATCGACCTTAAGGTCATTAGCACTGGTACAATTTAGTTACATTTGTTAGTAGGGTAAGTATGGCTTAAGTACTATATTGTTTCAACAGCTATGATAATATCTAATATATAAAATTCTCGTGTCGCGGTGCTTGTTGCCAAAATCCTCCGAAACAGCTGGACCGATTTTGATGAAATTTTGTGTGCTTATCGGGTAGGTCTGAGAATCGGCCAACGTATATTTTTCATACCCCTAAATGTTAAGGGTGGTCGACCCCAAATTTTTTTTTTATTTTTTGGACAAAATTTTTTGTTTTTATTTTTTCATGATTCAGCATTGAAAAATACATATATAATTCTAAATTTTCACCCTTATACGATCAACCCCTGATTTTTAATTGCAATTTTTATATTAAGCTTTAAAAAATACATATATGGCGAACGAGCAAAGCGAGTGAGTAGTGTATTTATAATATTCAAGCGAACGAGCGAAGCGAGTGAATATTGTATTAATAAAATTCAAACGAACGAGCGAAGCGAGTTTATAGTGTATTGCAGTCTGGGCGAAGCCGGACGGGGCAACTAGTTTACATATAATAATTATAAGTAATGCTTGTTGCCACTGGTTGGGGGTTGTCGGAGTAGGTAAGTGTGAAGATTGGAGGCGTTATTTGTTATATTTTTGTTATCAGATTAGTTGCGTATAGATATTGTATTAGTTGTTTAATATTTTTTTCTTCATTTTTCAGCACGTCGCGCAGGTTCTGTTCTAGTTCAGCAGCGGTTCTCTGGAGAGAGTATGCGGGGCATTCAATCGGTATGTGTTCTACGGTGATGGGTTTGTTACAGGGAGTGCATACTGGAGGGTCTTCTTTCGCCGTAAGGTAAGAGTGAAGTTTACTGTGTCCTAGTCGTAGTCTGGTGATTGTCGTTTCTTCCTGTCTATTTAGTTTTATAGGGTTATTCCAAAAAATTAGTTTGTCTTTATTTTTTCTTAACTTGTTGTTCGTTATATTTTCCCAATTTTCGTGCCATTTTAGGTGGATAGTGTTTTTTATATGGTTCTTTATATCCTGGGTGCTCGTTGATTTTTCTTGTCTGGGGGTCTCGGGGAGGCTTCTTTTGCGGTGTAGTCTGCTAGCTCGTTTCCCTTTATCCCGACGTGGGAAGGGACCCATAGGAACGTGACTAAGGCATTTTTGAGAGTTAGGTCCTGTATTAGTTGTCGTATGTCTTGCACAATGATGAATTTCAAGTTTGTCTGTTTGATTGCTGTACGGGAACTGAGTGAGTCGCTTATGTTTAGGAACTGTTCGTTGGTTAAACTTGAAATATTTATTTTTTATAAAAAAATTTAACAATGAATTCTATAATTTATTATGTCATGAAATGGGCTAATGCTTTGTCCAGTATCCCTATATTATTAAACGAGTAAATCTTGTAAATATGTATCTATGTTTCTATGTATCTATGTACCTATATAAATATTTTCTCGAAAACGGCTCTAACGATTTTTATCAAATTTACCGAAAAGGGGTTTCGGGGGGCAAAAAATCGATTTAACTAGGTCTCATCCCTGGAAAAATTCGTTTTCCTATCGATTTTATCATTTTTAAAAACTGTTTTTTGACCTTTCAAAACATTGTAATATTGTGAGTAGGCTTTGGAGAAAACAAACTACTTTCATTATTTATATGTCAAAATACTCTGACCGAATTTTTAACTTATTAAAATAATCCGTAAACTATTTGTATAGTAAAAAATAACAACAATAAAAACTAAACATAATTATGTAAGTAGTTTTAACTAATATTTAAATAAATAGGTAAGTATGTTATTTTTATATACCTATAATATAAAATATGTATATGTATCTACGTTAAATATAGTATGACGTATAATCTTACCTAGACTTTTTTTTCCCAAAAACGACTAACGATTTTGATGAAATTTACAGAATCAGGATTTTTTGGGGCGAGAAATCGATCTAGGTAGGAATTTTGGTCCCAGAGGGGAGCAATTAAAAAAAGGGGGTTTTTGCTTATAACTCGCGGTCAATTGTCAGATCGATTCGTAAAAACACATCGATTTTTGAAAACTATTGTTAAGATTCATATAAAAAAGTTTTGCCTAGCGCCGCAGGCATGCAGTATATCAAAACACATCGATTTTTAAAAACTATGGTGAAGATGCATGCAAAAAAGTTTTGCGCAGGTTTATAGTCTGACGTTTGTTATTAAAAGATATAATATGAATTCTATTTCTTCGAAAATCGATTTTTGTGAGTTTTTCAGTAGGTACCTCCTATGCAAAAAAAATATTTGAAATTTACTGGAAGTTGCTAAGATGAGATCACAGAGAAAAAGTATTTCGATAAAGTTGATATTTGGTATCAATGTTTAAAAATGGATTATTGAAACGGCAACGGGCAAGCAAAATTTCATCTGATTCGAACATTTTTACAAGATAATCAATCTATGAAAATCGGTTTTTGCGAGTTCTTCAGTCAACAAAACAATAACGGCGGTAGATTTGAAAATGGCGACCTAAGTAATATTTACAGGAAAAAAATGCTTGATTCAAGTTGATACTTAGTTATTACGCTTAAAAATACACATAGGTATTTAAAATATTTAACAGAGACAATTATTTTAAATTATGTTTCAGAAATAAATTCGTTTCGGAATAAGATTCTGAGAAAATAATATCTCACAGCATACAAGTACTATTTTTATTGAACTCATCCGAGCAAAGCTTGGCACCCAGATATTTGATATATTGAAAACAATATATTATGGCCGTGTCTATCCACAAGCGATTAGGCCCTGCAGTCAGGGTCCATTCTAATTGCTCAAATACCCCATTTTGATGTCGTTTGACACACACATACATATACACCTAAATGAACGTAGCAACTAACTAGTGAACTATGGATAGTTGATAGCGATTAAAAATGAGATTTGCATCTATATGTGGACAATGTTCAAATACATATTCTTCAATGTTCACAAAATTAGAATCAAAACTTCAGATAAGGCTTGTAATCTAAATCTTATATATAAAATTCTCGTGTCGCGGTGTACGTTATTATACTCCTCCGAAACGGCTGGACCGATTTTGATGAAATTTTGTGTGCTTATCGGGTAGGGTAGAGAATCGGACAACATCTATTTTTCATCCCCCTAAATGTTAAGGGTGGTCCACCCCAATTTTTTTTTTTTTATTTTTTGGACAAAATTTTTTGTTTTAATTTTTTCATGATTCAGCATTGAAAAATACATACAACTCTAAATTTTCACCCTTATACGATCAACCCCTGATTTTTAATCGCGATTTTTATATTAAGCTTTAAAAAATACATATATGGCGAACGAGCGAAGCGAGTGAATAGGCGAAAATATTCAAGTGAACGAGCGAAGCGAGTGAGGAATGTAATTATTCCTAGAAATTATTAACAACGTTTGCCGGATCAGCTATACTAAATATACGTGAGCGGAGTAATGGGTGACCGCTATTAAATCATAATTTCATACCACCCGAGCGAAGCCGGGACGGGTCCGCTAGTTATAGTATATTAGTATAAATAGTCAAAAAATCCTACTTCCCGTTTTACTTCCTTTGGGGTTGAATTTAAAAAAAATCGAATAGCCTATAGCCTTCCTCAATAAACGGGCTATCTAACAAAAAAAAATGTTTCAAATAGGACTAGGTAGTTCCTGAGATTAGCGCGTACAAACCCACAAACATAAAACTTCAGCTTTATAATAATCTTCTTAATACATAAAAATCCCGTGTCGCGATGTTCGCTCACGCTAATCTCTGAAACCGCTCATCCGATTTTAATGAAATTTTGTAAATGTGTATTGTTTCCTTCAACTTCAGAGAAAGGACAGTTTTTATCTCGATAAGTGACCTTCAATATTTTTTATTGCGAATTTAAGGATTTTTTATAGGACAAAGAGTCGTAATATAATATAATATAACTGGAGCGAGCGAGCGAAGCGAGTGAGTAATGTATTAATAAATTATAAATTCATAGCATCCGGGCGAAGCCGGACCGGGCCGCTAGTCTTCCTATAAAAGTCGTTATTTTCTGACATTTTAAAGTAAAACTTAATTAAAATTTATTTTTCTATTAATCCAATTGTATAAATTTTGGATATCCTAATATCTCAAATAATAATATTAAATTAGGTTTTATTTTGAAATGTCAAAAAATTGATCAACTCTTATAGGAAAAATAAGATTACAAGTTTTCATTCTAATTTTGTGAACATTAATGCCTGTCTTGAAGAATATGTCTTTGAAAACTCTCAACATACAAAACCCATTTTTAATCGCTATATAACTATCCATATTAGTATACAGAGTTCACAGCTAGTTAGTTGTTACGTTCGTTTAGGTGTGTATGTGTATGTCAACCAACATCAAAAAGGGGTATTCGACCAATCAGAATGGACCCTGACTGCAGGGCCTATAGTCACTTGTTGTCGATCGCTACGGTATTGCAGTAGCTTGGGGTCATAGTGCCTCTTTCACGAGCGTTTTCATCAAACAAAAATCTATAATACGCGTCATGTTCAAAAATGGATAGAAAACAGTCATGTCGAGATGTTTTTTCCCGTGAAAAATTATGACAGTTCCATGTATTTTTCTCTTCTGCTTGTTACTTTTCGCTAGCAGAAATATGGCAAACTATGCCTTGGCGAAGGATGGCTATGATACTCGTGGAAAAAAGCCCATTAAACTACTATTAGCAACAAAATATATAATAAGATTTTTTCGTTGGAGAGCAGCCAATTATATAATTGTTTCGAAACATACGGGAAAAAATCATTTTACCAACCAGTAGTCACAATCAGGATTCTAACCTGAACCTTTCCACTTTCGCGGCGGAATGAGCTTACAATACTCAATCGTGACAAGGTTGCTAAACTAATATTCTCCATATATGCTTCAGAATCAATAGATTTTCACTACATGCGAGCGTCAATTCATATCTGCTAATTCAATAGCTATATGATATGAAGTGAATCCTCGAACCAGCGAGAGTCTAACATGAGAGTGAAAATTATTTCGAATATCCAATAATGGGATATATTAAATAAATACATAGGTACCTAGATATATCGATGCTATAAACGGTATTACCACATAATATTCTAGAAACAATCATATCTTGTAGAAATCATAAGATAATCTACATGTAAGATATATACATAAAACACGATATAGAAATCAACCAACGAGTTGATTTTCTTTAAGATAATAATAGTTTTTTTTATACGGCTGAAATGCAATTGAAAGATTTTTTCGTTGGAGAGCAGCCAATTATTATTATAATTGGCCGCTCTCCAACGAAAAAATCTTTCAATTGCATTTCAGCCGTATAAAAAAACTATTATTAAAATATATTATATTTTACAAGCATTACCCAGAAAATTATTATGCCTAAATTTATGATAAACTACCTGAAAAGTTAATAAAAAACTTTTTAACAAAAAAAAACTTCCTTCAAAGGCACCAAAAAGAAGAAAATAATGAAATATTGAGGTCTGTGCCAATTAAAATATGAAGTTGGTTAAAAAAAGAAGATATTAATCACTATACTATACATTTTAACCGACTTCATATTTTAATTGGCACAGACCTCAAAATTTCATTATTTTTCTCTTTTTAGTGCCTTTGAAGGAGGTTTTTTTTTGTTAAAAAGTTTTTTATTTTTTACTTTTTAGTGTCAAAAAGTAACATTTACCTTAAAGAATCACACGCCGTTACTTACTTTTATGAAAATCAGCCGAACTACTGAACCGATTTTGATGAAATTTCTATGGGACAAATCTGAAAGTATATTATCCTTTCAAATAAAAAAAAATGTTTCAAAATCGGTTCATAAACGACGAAGTTATCATCGAACACACATAAAACATAGCCACATAAAAAATATATACGACCGAATTGAGAAACCTCTTTTTTTTTGAAGTCGGTTAAAAAATAATACCTATACTCAGTTTTCAAGTAAAATATAAAAAATTCTTATTAGAGCGGGCATTTTACAGTGTAGAGGAATTTTTATGTTCCCAGTAATTTTGTATCTCTTATATCTTAATGTGAACATTTTTGACGTCAAGTAGTTTTATATCTCAATTATTGACAAAATAAATATCTATCTAATAAAATGTTTTAATAATGAGATTAACAATCAATTTTTCCTTGCTGCACCAATTCACTATTTTAGTGAAATTAACATAAGAACATCAGACGACATTATTCGCCATGAAATGTAGGTACTTACTTCTTATATATAAAATTCTCGTGTCGCGGTGTACGTTATTGAACTCCTCCGAAACGGCTGGACCGATTTTGATGAAATTTTGTGTGCTTATCGGGTAGGGTAGAGAATCGGACAACATCTATTTTTCATCCCCCTAAATGTTAAGGGTGGTCCACCCCAAAAAATTTTTTTTTATTTTTTTGACAAAATTTTTTGTTTTAATTTTTTTATGATTCAGCATTGAAAAATACATACAACTCTAAATTTTCAGCTTTATACGATCAACCCCTGATTTTTAATCGCGATTTTTATATTAAGCTTTAAAAAATACATATATGGCGAACGAGCGAAGCGAGTGAGTACTAGTATTTATAAAATTCAAGCGAACGAGCGAAGCGAGTGAGTAGGCGAAAATATTCAAGCGAACGAGCGAAGCGAGTGAGTACTGTATTAATAAAATTCTAACGAACGAGCGAAGCGAGTGAGTAATGTAATTATTCCTAGAAATTATTAACAACGTTTGCCGGATCAGCTATACTAAATATACGTGAGCGGAG
>CM077528.1:118678-139666 GCA_039654895.1 Mongoloraphidia duomilia
TTTAGTTTCGGAGATTTTAGCGTTTTGAAATTTTTTAATTTTTTCCTATAAATTCGCTTTGATTTGGATAAAACTATGCATACTTATGGAGAAAAACACGCTGAATCGATTCCCGTTGACAAAAATCGTCTATCTCTTTTAGTTTCGGAGATATAAGCGTTTTAAGATTTTTTAATTTTTCCCTATAAATTTGCTTTGATCAGGATAAAACTATACATACTTATGGAGAAAAACACGCTGAATCGATTCCCGTTGACAAAAATCGTCTATCTCTTTTAGTTTCGGAGATTTTAGCGTTTTGAAATTTTTAAATTTTTCCCTATAAATTTGCTTTGATCTGGATAAAACTATGCATACTTATGGAGAAAAACACGCTGAATCGATTCCCGTTGACAAAAATCGTCTATCTCTTTTAGTTTCTGAGATTTAAGCGTTTTGAAATTTTTTAATTTTTCCTTATAAATTCGCTTTGATCTGGATAAAACTATGCATACTTATAGAGAAAAACACGCTGAATCGATTCCCGTTGACAAAAATCGTCTATCTCTTTTAGTTTCGGAGATATAAGCGTTTTGGGATTTTTTAATTTTTCCCTATAAATTTGCTTTGATCTGGATAAAACTATGCATACTTATGGAGAAAAACACGCTGAATCGATTCCCGTTGACAAAAATCGTCTATCTCTTTTAGTTTCGGAGATTTTAGCGTTTTAAGATTTTTTAATTTTTCCTTATAAATTTGCTTCGATCTGGATAAAACTATGCATACTTATGGAGAAAAACACGCTGAATCGATTCCCGTTGACAAAAATCGTCTATATCTTTTAGTTTCGGAGATATAAGCGTTTTAAGATTTTTTAATTTTTCCCTATAAATTTGCTTCGATCTGGATAAAACTATGCATACTTATGGAGAAAAACACGCTGAATCGATTCCCGTTGACAAAAATCGTCTATCTCTTTTAGTTTCGGAGATATAAGCGTTTTAAGATTTTTTAATTTTTCCCTATAAATTTGCTTTGATCTGGATAAAAGTATGCATACTTATGGAGAAAAACACGCTGAATCGATTCCCGTTGACAAAAATCGTCTATCTCTTTTAGTTTCGGAGATTTTAGCGTTTTAAGATTTTTTAATTTTTCCCTTTAAATTTGCTTCGATCTGGATAAAACTATGCATACTTATGGAGAAAAACACGCTGAATCGATTCCCGTTGACAAAAATCGTCTATCTCTTTTAGTTTCGGAGATATAAGCGTTTTAAGATTTTTTAATTTTTCCCTATAAATTTGCTTTGATCTGGATAAAACTATGCATACTTATGGAGAAAAACACGCTGAATCGATTCCCGTTGACAAAAATCGTCTATCTCTTTTAGTTTCCGAGATTTTAGCGTTTTAAGATTTTTTAATTTTTCCCTATAAATTTGCTTTGATCTGGATAAAACTATGCATACTTATTTAGAAAAACACGCTGAATCGATTCCCGTATTGACAAAAATCGTCTATTTCTTTTAGTTTCGGAGATATAAGCGTTTTAAGATTTTTTAATTTTTTCCTATAAATTTGCTTCGATCTGGATAAAACTATGCATACTTATGGAGAAAAACACGCTGAATCGTTTCCCGTTGACAAAAATCGTCTATCTCTTTTAGTTTCGGAGATATAAGCGTTTTAAGATTTTTTAATTTTTCCCTATAAATTTGCTTTGATCTGGATAAAACTATGCATACTTATGAAGAAAAACACGCTGAATCGATTCCCGTTGACAAAAATCGTCTATCTCTTTTAGTTTCGGAGATATAAACGTTTTAAGATTTTTTAATTTTTCCCTATAAATTTGCTTTGATCTGGATAAAACTATGCATACTTATGGAGAAAAACACGCTGAATCGATTCCCGTTGACAAAAATCGTCTATCTCTTTTAGTTTCGGAGATTTTAGCGTTTTGAAATTTTTTAATTTTTTCCTATAAATTCGCTTTGATTTGGATAAAACTATGCATACTTATGGAGAAAAACACGCTGAATCGATTCCCGTTGACAAAAATCGTCTATCTCTTTTAGTTTCGGAGATATAAGCGTTTTAAGATTTTTTAATTTTTCCCTATAAATTTGCTTTGATCAGGATAAAACTATACATACTTATGGAGAAAAACACGCTGAATCGATTCCCGTTGACAAAAATCGTCTATCTCTTTTAGTTTCGGAGATTTTAGCGTTTTGAAATTTTTAAATTTTTCCCTATAAATTTGCTTTGATCTGGATAAAACTATGCATACTTATGGAGAAAAACACGCTGAATCGATTCCCGTTGACAAAAATCGTCTATCTCTTTTAGTTTCTGAGATTTAAGCGTTTTGAAATTTTTTAATTTTTCCTTATAAATTCGCTTTGATCTGGATAAAACTATGCATACTTATAGAGAAAAACACGCTGAATCGATTCCCGTTGACAAAAATCGTCTATCTCTTTTAGTTTCGGAGATATAAGCGTTTTGGGATTTTTTAATTTTTCCCTATAAATTTGCTTTGATCTGGATAAAACTATGCATACTTATGGAGAAAAACACGCTGAATCGATTCCCGTTGACAAAAATCGTCTATCTCTTTTAGTTTCGGAGATTTTAGCGTTTTAAGATTTTTTAATTTTTCCTTATAAATTTGCTTCGATCTGGATAAAACTATGCATACTTATGGAGAAAAACACGCTGAATCGATTCCCGTTGACAAAAATCGTCTATATCTTTTAGTTTCGGAGATATAAGCGTTTTAAGATTTTTTAATTTTTCCCTATAAATTTGCTTCGATCTGGATAAAACTATGCATACTTATGGAGAAAAACACGCTGAATCGATTCCCGTTGACAAAAATCGTCTATCTCTTTTAGTTTCGGAGATATAAGCGTTTTAAGATTTTTTAATTTTTCCCTATAAATTTGCTTTGATCTGGATAAAAGTATGCATACTTATGGAGAAAAACACGCTGAATCGATTCCCGTTGACAAAAATCGTCTATCTCTTTTAGTTTCGGAGATTTTAGCGTTTTAAGATTTTTTAATTTTTCCCTTTAAATTTGCTTCGATCTGGATAAAACTATGCATACTTATGGAGAAAAACACGCTGAATCGATTCCCGTTGACAAAAATCGTCTATCTCTTTTAGTTTCGGAGATATAAGCGTTTTAAGATTTTTTAATTTTTCCCTATAAATTTGCTTTGATCTGGATAAAACTATGCATACTTATGGAGAAAAACACGCTGAATCGATTCCCGTTGACAAAAATCGTCTATCTCTTTTAGTTTCCGAGATTTTAGCGTTTTAAGATTTTTTAATTTTTCCCTATAAATTTGCTTTGATCTGGATAAAACTATGCATACTTATTTAGAAAAACACGCTGAATCGATTCCCGTATTGACAAAAATCGTCTATTTCTTTTAGTTTCGGAGATATAAGCGTTTTAAGATTTTTTAATTTTTTCCTATAAATTTGCTTCGATCTGGATAAAACTATGCATACTTATGGAGAAAAACACGCTGAATCGTTTCCCGTTGACAAAAATCGTCTATCTCTTTTAGTTTCGGAGATATAAGCGTTTTAAGATTTTTTAATTTTTCCCTATAAATTTGCTTTGATCTGGATAAAACTATGCATACTTATGGAGAAAAACACGCTGAATCGATTCCCGTTGACAAAAATCGTCTATCTCTTTTAGTTTCGGAGATTTTAGCGTTTTAAGATTTTTTAATTTTTCCCTATAAATTTGCTTCGATCTGGATAAAACTATGCATACTTATGGAGAAAAACACGCTGAATCGATTCCCGTTGACAAAAATCGTCTATCTCTTTTAGTTTCGGAGATTTTAGCGTTTTGAAATTTTTTAATTTTTTCCTATAAATTCGTTTTGATTTGGATAAAACTATGCATACTTATGGAGAAAAACACGCTGAATCGATTCCCGTTGACAAAAATCGTCTATCTCTTTTAGTTTCGGAGATATAAGCGTTTTAAGATTTTTTAATTTTTCCCTATAAATTTGCTTTGATCAGGATAAAACTATACATACTTATGGAGAAAAACACGCTGAATCGATTCCCGTTGACAAAAATCGTCTATCTCTTTTAGTTTCGGAGATTTTAGCGTTTTGAAATTTTTAAATTTTTCCCTATAAATTTGCTTTGATCTGGATAAAACTATGCATACTTATGGAGAAAAACACGCTGAATCGATTCCCGTTGACAAAAATCGTCTATCTCTTTTAGTTTCTGAGATTTTAGCGTTTTGAAATTTTTTAATTTTTCCTTATAAATTCGCTTTGATCTGGATAAAACTATGCATACTTATAGAGAAAAACACGCTGAATCGATTCCCGTTGACAAAAATCGTCTATCTCTTTTAGTTTCGGAGATATAAGCGTTTTGGGATTTTTTAATTTTTCCCTATAAATTTGCTTTGATCTGGATAAAACTATGCATACTTATGGAGAAAACCACGCTGAATCGATTCCCGTTGACAAAAATCGTCTATCTCTTTTAGTTTCGGAGATTTTAGCGTTTTAAGATTTTTTAATTTTTCCTTATAAATTTGCTTCGATCTGGATAAAACTATGCATACTTATGGAGAAAAACACGCTGAATCGATTCCCGTTGACAAAAATCGTCTATTTCTTTTAGTTTCGGAGATATAAACGTTTTAAAATTTTTTAATTTTTCCCTATAAATTTGCTTCGATCTGGATAAAACTATGCATACTTATGGAGAAAAACACGCTGAATCGATTCCCGTTTACAAAAATCGTCTATCTCTTTTAGTTTCGGAGATATAAGCGTTTTAAGATTTTTTAATTTTTCCCTATAAATTTGCTTTGATCTGGATAAAACTATGCATACTTATGGAGAAAAACACGCTGAATCGATTCCCGTTGACAAAAATCGTCTATCTCTTTTAGTTTCGGAGATTTTAGCGTTTTAAGATTTTTTAATTTTTCCCTTTAAATTTGCTTCGATCTGGATAAAACTATGCATACTTATGGAGAAAAACACGCTGAATCGATTCCCGTTGACAAAAATTGTGTATCTCTTTTAGTTTCGGAGATTTTAGCGTTTTGAAATTTTTTAATTTTTCCCTATAAATTCGCTTTGATCTGGATAAAACTATGCATACTTATGGAGAAAAACACGCTGAATCGATTCCCGTTGACAAAAATCGTCTATCTCTTTTAGTTTCGGAGATATTAGCGTTTTAAAATTTTTTAATTTTCCCTATAAATTCGCTTTGATCTGGATAAAACTATGCATACTTATGGAGAAAAACACGCTGAATCGATTCCAGTTGACAAAAATCGTCTATCTCTTTTAGTTTCGGAGATTTTAGCGTTTTAAGATTTTTTAATTTTTCCCTATAAATTTGCTTCGATCTGGATAAAACTATGCATACTTATGGAGAAAAACACGCTGAAGCGATTCCCGTTGACAAAAATCGTCTATCTCTTTTAGTTTCGGAGATATAAGCGTTTTAAGATTTTTTAATTTTTCCCTATAAATTTGCTTTGATCTGGATAAAACTATGCATAATTATTTAGAAAAACACGCTGAATCGATTCCCGTTGACAAAAATCGTCTATTTCTTTTAGTTTCGGAGAGTAGGTTATTTAGGATGGTTCTGAGTCCTCATCCTCATCAATTCAAAATGGCCGCCACAAAATGGCGTCCAAAAAATAAAATGGCGTGTGGGTACTCAAATCAAACAGGGCGGGGAGGGGGATTCAGCCAATGGCATGCGGGGGGCGTGGCAGCACGCGGGTGGGGAGGAGCATGCGGGACCTTAAGTTCCAATCGACTGCGAGGCAATATTCGGCGGAGGGGGGAAGGCCGCGCCCTCGTCCAATCGTTGTAGAGCGACGAGTCGCCATAGGCAATCGGGGAGGGGCGTGCAGGAGTTCAAAGCTCCAATCGTCTAGGAGGCTCTGACGGCCATACATAATCGAGGAGGGGCATGCAGGAGGGCAAAGCTCCAATCGTCTGGGAGGCTCTGACGGCCATACATAATCGAGGCGGGGCACGCAGGAGTTCAAAACTCCAATCGTCTACAAGCGGCATACGTCCATAGCTAATCGGGGCGGGGCAACGCTGTAGTTCAAGCTCCAATCGTCTCCGAAGCACCATAGACGTTTGGGAGAGGCTAGACCCGTTTGTCCGCGAGCGGCGATCGGGGGGGGAAAACTTCTCGCGGGCGGCTACGAGGGCTCTGCTGTCGTGGGAAAGCCGTCGAGGTAAAGCTACGGAAGATAGCTACGGAAGCAAAGGCCAGAGGGTCGGACAACAGAAAAAAAGAAAGATGTTTCACTCATCCCATAAACAGCGGGAACAACACCGCAGCACTACGTGTTTCACTCACTCACACCCCCCATGAAAAGCCGGAGATGCAACGCTACACTCCGACGGACGTGTTACGAACGCGAGAGAGAGAGATGCGACACGAGTCTGTCCAGAACAAAACCGGACGCGAACTGTTTACATCATCGCGCAACAATTCTCATAATCATCAACATAAACACACACACGACCGAACCACAGTACACGCGTTATTTATTTTAAAACTGCGCCGTAAGCATGATGTAATATTAATGAAAAGCCCTACACAGGCGTCGAGAAACGCGAGAGATGCGTCACGAGTCTGGAATTTATTTACATCTAAACAGGACGCGAACTGATTACAATTCTCAGAATCACAAAGACATCAACATAAACACACACACGACCGAACCACAGTACACGTGTTATTTATTTTATCGAGTGGGCAGCTAGCGTCAGAGAGCTGCGGTCACGCGATCGTTCTCCCCGAGCCCTCGCCCCCATCCGGCACCGCGAAGCACACACGCGCACAGAATTTCACCTCGATGTGGCCCCAGCGCGTTCGCCGTGAAGTCGATTGAATTTTTCCTAGAATTTTTAGTTCGACGATGTATCGTATGACTCATGAAGCCCCACGCGCGCACGTCTAAATCATGACCTCGAATTCAGACGAGCGCGGTCGTATATGGTTCATATAGATTCACCTCGATGTAGCCTCCCGCGTGCGTCTTATCTTGTTTATAGTTATCGCAACGACATGAATGTTTTTGTTAGAGCTGCAGATAAGAGAGCGTTCTATACAGACAGACATAATGGCAGATAGACAGACAGACATACATACAGACAGACAGACAGACATAGGTATATAAGGATAGATAGATAGACATTCAGACAGATATACATACATACAGATAGATAGATAGACAGACAGACATACATACATACATACATACAGATAGATAGATGGACATTCAGACAGACAGACATACATACATACATACAGACAGACGGACGGACGGTCGGACTGACAAGCGGGCTGTTGGATTATACGGATTTTGACAGATTTTTACGAATTTACACGGTTTTGACGGCTTTTTACGAATTTACACGGTTTTGACGGATTTTTACGTATTTAGACGGACGGACGGATATCTTAACACGACTAGTTAATGCTGTCAAGGCCTCCAAAGGTTCTACAGGGGTTCTGCAATCGTACGACATTGGTTCGACAATGATGGATGAACGGTGTTCTTATAGAATCGAGAGAAAAATCGGATCCGGAGAACCGGAAGTCGGATCGAGACGACGGGTGCGCCGACAGATAGAGCTCGTCGGGGGCTTCTCTACGAGTACCGACACGACCCGTCCGGCGTCGACGGATTTCGAGAAAAATCGGATCCGGAGAACCGGAAGTCGGATCGAGACGGCGGGTGCGCCGACAGATAGAGCTCGTCGGGGGCTTCTCTACGAGTACCGATACGACCCGTCCGGCGTCGACGGATTTCGAGAAAAATCGGATCCGGAGAATCGGAAGTCGGATCGAGACGGCGGGTGCGTCGACAGATAGAGCTCGTCGGGGGCTTCTCTACGAGTACCGACACGACCCGTCTGGCATCGACGGATTTCGAGAAAAATCGGATCCGGAGAACCGGAAGTCGGATCGAGACGGCGGGTGCGTCGACAGATAGAGCTCGTCGGGGGCTTCTCTACGAGTACCGACACGACCCGTCCGGCATCGACGGATTTCGAGAAAAATCGGATTCGGAGAACAAGGGGGTCGGGGTTCGAGACATCGATTACATCGACTGGGGGAAACAAGTAGTGTTAAAACGAAGGCTTTGTAAACAGTTCGTGTGTTTACCTACAAAAACATTTCAGAAGAAAACATTCATACTGAAATTATGAGTATACTACACAGATACGTCTCTGTCGCTCACAGGATATGAGAACCAAAGGCGCATTGATTCCACGGTGTCTATTAAACAACGGTTCGAGATAAGTCGCCGATGGCACGCAAAATACTAGCATTTGACAACATTATAATAGACTAGCGGTTACCCGCGGCTTTGCTCGCGTATATTTAGATTTTATATCTTCCCATACAAACTTTGAAACCCCGGTGCAACCCTCTTTAGTATAGGACTGTCTTAAAAGTCCTAAAATACGCGTATTATTGTTTGTTTTGAATGGTGTTAGCAGCGAGTTTCAAGGGCATGCACGCAGGGAACACGATTTCTATACAAAAATGTTCACCCTCTCAGGGTCGATATCTGAAAGATCCCTTCTTAGTACATCTCCGCACCCTGTAAATGTCATGCTTTTATCTTCTGCGGTGTAGGTTGTGCAATACACCACCCCGTTTTCCCCTTAGGGGTTAAATTTCGCAAAACCCTTCTTACCGGGCGCTTACGTTAAAAAAGAAATCTACCGTCCAAATTTCAAGTAGCTTCGGCGGGTTGATCTGCGGGCCGCGTTGATGAATCAGTAAGCCAAAAAAAGTCTTTTTATTATAATATGTATGTTAGAGAAAAAAAATAATATCGGTTGGATGTTCTGTCTAGTTACTTAATTATTGAAATGTTGAGATGGTTCTTTGTGTAAGGCTCTGTCTAGCTTATATTAGTTAATCATTGCAAGAGATTTAGTCTACAGACTGAAATGTTTGTTTGTATAAGAAATACTCGCGTCATCCATATAAGTGCAGCGGTCGTTAAGATAAGAACACACTGGGTGTATGGATTTACATCTAACTAGAGATTATTAAGGTATGTGTTGACCAGCGAACGAGACGTTGCTTTATATATTTTTGTTTAAAATAATACTTTGATCGTTTTGAGCTGGGCTTTTGATTTTCATTATTATTTGATCTATCATGCATATAGAGGATTTTGTATATTCATACATATAAGTTTATTTACATAAGATGGTAATTTATCAATAGAATTTAAATCATTATGTAGGTAAGTAAAAATATACCTATACTTACATACTAACGCTTAACAACTTGACAGCAGTCTTGCCGATAGCCTTATATATTATGTGACTGCGTATACATCTATTTTTCCGGAATCATTCACCGAGTTCAGATTGAGCTAAATTGATAAAAGGTCAATGGTCGCGTGGTTTTCCGTACCCATAGGTTTATCCGCGATTATAAAAGCCTCGGCATAAAAACATCCTCAGGGGCTCTAAACTATGATATGACGCAGATCAAAAATCAAGTCAGTTACCAGACCCTTTTATTGACAAAATACAAGGCCCCAATTCTGAAAATCTGAAAATTGGTAAATAAAATCAATTGAATTCTCAATTTATTATAAATAATAAAAACAAACAAAACATGAATTGATTCCGGGCCTATATATACTAGCAGTTGTGGAGCGCTAGCTATCATAAATCAATCTACGCACATCAATATTTAGGTTTCAGGTGAATAAGTAGCGCCAGTGTCGTTCCTAATTATTAAAAACTCGGGTCGCAGTGCCAAATCCTACCGCCAATATAGTGTATTTGCTAATACAGGCGTTTTTTATTTAGTGAACTTTAGTTTTGTTTTTAGACAAAATAAAAATTATTCCATTAAACACCCCTTAAAATATAAATCTTTTAATTGCAATATTATTATCAATCCAACATCGGCACCAAATTAAATACGTACGCCCTTCAGTATAAGTAAAATTCGAATCCATAAAACAGTGTTTTTTTATAAGATATGTAAGTTAGGTTCTGTCAGATCTATTTTATTAAATTTTAGAATCACATTTCAATCTTTATTAAAGGTTAAATTTCAATTTTGAACCGATTCTGAGAAATTTTAGTCCGACTCCTACGTCCCGCCATCCGACCGACGCCAATAGTGTATGAGCCAAATGGGAAATATACTAATAATAATATTAGTATAATCAATTTTATTTGAGAACCAAACAGAACACACCGTTAAACATTTTATATGTGGTACACGGATCGCTTAAAAGAGATTCACTTTTTAAAAACGATATTCCCCTCCCCAATTATTTACACTTTACAACTTTTATCAACTGAATATGCGAAAAACACCATATAAATATATCAGCACACCGTTCGATTCTTTAAAATGTCTTTAACATTCTCTAAATGGAGTTTGCAAATGTACCCAAAACCTGCCCCGTGGATATTAAACGATGGTGGGGTTAGCAAGGCTTATGGTTTCGGAACGCTGTGATTATCGGCATCAAGCATTTAAATTTTCAATTTAATAATTTTAAAAATATAAATCACTCAACAAATAAAAATGTGTTTAATAATTTGTAGTTAGTAAATAATTGGTAATCGAGTCTCTTCCCTAATATTTAAAGACGTTGTTCCCCCGCTATTTTTAAGTATTGTTCGCTAGTATTAGGGCTACCAGCTTTTTTGAGAAAAATAACGCGACTTGTCTTTGACAGAGGAAAATAAAAAGTATTTTCTAAATTTAAGTTTGTATTTACTTATATATTTATCCAATAGATAGTTCTTAACGATCTAGTTTTATTTATTAATTATAAATAATACCGGCTACGATCAGCGCCAGCGGGAAACTGATATATTATGTCTTAACATTATATCGGTGCAACAAGAATCTCACTGCCACAAATTTCATAAACCCGATATTGCTTGTATTTAAGAATAAATCTCAGTGATGTAGCCCGTTCTGTGAACTCCTATCTATTTTCAACATCCTGCGTAAAAAGTTACAGCTATGTATTTTACATTCTGTTTCTTGTATTATGGAAGTTGTGGCAGTGAGATTCTTGTTGCACCGATATAATGTTAAGACATAATATATCAGTTTCCCGCTGGCGCTGATCGTAGCCGGTATTATTTATAATTAATAAATAAAACTAGATCGTTAAGAACTATCTATTGGATAAATATATAAGTAAATACAAACTTAAATTTAGAAAATACTTTTTATTTTCCTCTGTCAAAGACAAGTCGCGTTATTTTTCTCAAAAAAGCTGGTAGCCCTAATACTAGCGAACAATACTTAAAAATAGCGGGGGAACAACGTCTTTAAATATTAGGGAAGAGACTCGATTACCAATTATTTACTAACTACAAATTTTTAAACACATTTTTATTTGTTGAGTGATTTATATTTTTAAAATTATTAAATTGAAAATTTAAATGCTTGATGCCGATAATCACAGCGTTCCGAAACCATAAGCCTTGCTAACCCCACCATCGTTTAATATCCACGGGGCAGGTTTTGGGTACATTTGCAAACTCCATTTAGAGAATGTTAAAGACATTTTAAAGAATCGAACGGTGTGCTGATATATTTATATGGTGTTTTTCGCATATTCAGTTGATAAAAGTTGTAAAGTGTAAATAATTGGGGAGGGGAATATCGTTTTTAAAAAGTGAATCTCTTTTAAGCGATCCGTGTACCACATATAAAATGTTTAACGGTGTGTTCTGTTTGGTTCTCAAATAAAATTGATTATACTAATATTATTATTAGTATATTTCCCATTTGGCTCATACACTATTGGCGTCGGTCGGATGGCGGGACGTAGGAGTCGGACTAAAATTTCTCAGAATCGGTTCAAAATTGAAATTTAACCTTTAATAAAGATTGAAATGTGATTCTAAAATTTAATAAAATAGATCTGACAGAACCTAACTTACATATCTTATAAAAAAACACTGTTTTATGGATTCGAATTTTACTTATACTGAAGGGCGTACGTATTTAATTTGGTGCCGATGTTGGATTGATAATAATATTGCAATTAAAAGATTTATATTTTAAGGGGTGTTTAATGGAATAATTTTTATTTTGTCTAAAAACAAAACTAAAGTTCACTAAATAAAAAACGCCTGTATTAGCAAATACACTATATTGGCGGTAGGATTTGGCACTGCGACCCGAGTTTTTAATAATTAGGAACGACACTGGCGCTACTTATTCACCTGAAACCTAAATATTGATGTGCGTAGATTGATTTATGATAGCTAGCGCTCCACAACTGCTAGTATATATAGGCCCGGAATCAATTCATGTTTTGTTTGTTTTTATTATTTATAATAAATTGAGAATTCAATTGATTTTATTTACCAATTTTCAGATTTTCAGAATTGGGGCCTTGTATTTTGTCAATAAAAGGGTCTGGTAACTGACTTGATTTTTGATCTGCGTCATATCATAGTTTAGAGCCCCTGAGGATGTTTTTATGCCGAGGCTTTTATAATCGCGGATAAACCTATGGGTACGGAAAACCACGCGACCATTGACCTTTTATCAATTTAGCTCAATCTGAACTCGGTGAATGATTCCGGAAAAATAGATGTATACGCAGTCACATAATATATAAGGCTATCGGCAAGACTGCTGTCAAGTTGTTAAGCGTTAGTATGTAAGTATAGGTATATTTTTACTTACCTACATAATGATTTAAATTCTATTGATAAATTACCATCTTATGTAAATAAACTTATATGTATGAATATACAAAATCCTCTATATGCATGATAGATCAAATAATAATGAAAATCAAAATCCCAGCTCAAAACGGTCAAAGCAATATTTTAAACAAAATATATAAAGCAACGTCTCGTTCGCTGGTCAACACATACCTTAATAATCTCTAGTTAGATGTAAATCCATACACCCAGTGTGTTCTTATCTTAACGACCGCTGCACTTATATGGATGACGCGAGTATTTCTTATACAAACAAACATTTCAGTCTGTAGACTAAATCTCTTGCAATGATTAACTAATATAAGCTAGACAGAACCTTACACAAAGAACCATCTCAACATTTCAATAATTAAGTAACTAGACAGAACATCCAACCGATATTATTTTTTTTCTCTAACATACATATTATAATAAAAAGACTTTTTTTGGCTTACTGATTCATCAACGCGGCCCGCAGATCAACCCGCCGAAGCTACTTGAAATTTGGACGGTAGATTTCTTTTTTAACGTAAGCGCCCGGTAAGAAGGGTTTTGCGAAATTTAACCCCTAAGGGGAAAACGGGGTGGTGTATTGCACAACCTACACCGCAGAAGATAAAAGCATGACATTTACAGGGTGCGGAGATGTACTAAGAAGGGATCTTTCAGATATCGACCCTGAGAGGGTGAACATTTTTGTATAGAAATCGTGTTCCCTGCGTGCATGCCCTTGAAACTCGCTGCTAACACCATTCAAAACAAACAATAATACGCGTATTTTAGGACTTTTAAGACAGTCCTATACTAAAGAGGGTTGCACCGGGGTTTCAAAGTTTGTATGGGAAGATATAAAATCTAAATATACGCGAGCAAAGCCGCGGGTAACCGCTAGTCTATTATAATGTTGTCAAATGCTAGTATTTTGCGTGCCATCGGCGACTTATCTCGAACCGTTGTTTAATAGACACCGTGGAATCAATGCGCCTTTGGTTCTCATATCCTGTGAGCGACAGAGACGTATCTGTGTAGTATACTCATAATTTCAGTATGAATGTTTTCTTCTGAAATGTTTTTGTAGGTAAACACACGAACTGTTTACAAAGCCTTCGTTTTAACACTACTTGTTTCCCCCAGTCGATGTAATCGATGTCTCGAACCCCGACCCCCTTGTTCTCCGAATCCGATTTTTCTCGAAATCCGTCGATGCCGGACGGGTCGTGTCGGTACTCGTAGAGAAGCCCCCGACGAGCTCTATCTGTCGACGCACCCGCCGTCTCGATCCGACTTCCGGTTCTCCGGATCCGATTTTTCTCGAAATCCGTCGATGCCAGACGGGTCGTGTCGGTACTCGTAGAGAAGCCCCCGACGAGCTCTATCTGTCGACGCACCCGCCGTCTCGATCCGACTTCCGATTCTCCGGATCCGATTTTTCTCGAAATCCGTCGACGCCGGACGGGTCGTGTCGGTACTCGTAGAGAAGCCCCCGACGAGCTCTATCTGTCGGCGCACCCGCCGTCTCGATCCGACTTCCGGTTCTCCGGATCCGATTTTTCTCGAAATCCGTCGACGCCGGACGGGTCGTGTCGGTACTCGTAGAGAAGCCCCCGACGAGCTCTATCTGTCGGCGCACCCGTCGTCTCGATCCGACTTCCGGTTCTCCGGATCCGATTTTTCTCTCGATTCTATAAGAACACCGTTCATCCATCATTGTCGAACCAATGTCGTACGATTGCAGAACCCCTGTAGAACCTTTGGAGGCCTTGACAGCATTAACTAGTCGTGTTAAGATATCCGTCCGTCCGTCTAAATACGTAAAAATCCGTCAAAACCGTGTAAATTCGTAAAAAGCCGTCAAAACCGTGTAAATTCGTAAAAATCTGTCAAAATCCGTGTAAACGTCGTAAAAATCCGTCAAAATCCGTGTAATTCGTCAAAATCCGTGTAAATTCGTCAAAATTCGTGTAATTCGTCTAATTTGTGTGTTCGTGTACTTTCGTCAAAACCCGTGTAATTCGTCAAATCCGTGTTTTCTTGTTCATGTTTCTGCTTCGTATTCGTGTTTCTCGTTCGGATTCGACAATGGTTGTGCGACGATTCAACAATGGTACGTTCGTGTAATCGTGAACGTCAAACGCCGGACGTTAGATTTCGACAATGGTTCTACAATAGTACGCTCGTGTAATCGTGAACGCCAAACGCCGGACGTTCGATTTCGACAATGGTTCCCTCGTGCGTTCGCGGCTGCCCAGAAATGGTGACGCCGCGTGCGTGCAAATCGCCAAAACAAGACGCAAACATAGCAATATTAGCAAATGAGCGGCCGGCGGTAAATTATAACTGGCGCGGTCTCGTTGCCTACATGCGGCCGGTATTTTCGTCGGTATTTTGGCTCGACTGCCCCCCGAATGCTTTCAGAATCGCGAAAAGATAATTATATTAATCAATCGGTATTTACCCGTCGTGTGAGGGCCCCTTTAGTATTGGGTTGCGCGCGACGTACAATCATAAAGTCAAAAGTATTATAGTAATTACGGACATATTTTAAGAGGCTATATTGTACAGTGTACACTGTACATAGACTGTGTCAGTGTATATAGTACATACACTAGACATGTACCATCAACATTATTTTAAATATAAATAAACAAATTGATCTTATGAGAATTGTTAATATAGTCGCGACCTGTCCGAACAACAAAATTTAATATTCCGTAGGCAGATGTTCAGAAACATAATGTGTATATTATTGGAATTATAATATACTAGCTACCCGGTCCGGCTTCGCCCGGGATCTATGAATTTATGATTTTAACAATTTTTGCATTTTAAAATGTTGATGTACTATTCCTAAAGATTTGGCCAGCGTTAGCCATGTAAGCGTACGAAAACACTTTTTTGACAAAAACTCCGTCATAGATCAGCCATTTTGTATAAATTATATACACAAACCTTCCTCGTTTATCGCTCTATCTATATTAGTGAAAGCCGTTTTTTCAAAATCCGTTGTGTGGTTTAGATAAAGTAAGCGGAGATACAGACAGCGACTTTGTTTTGTGCTATTTAGAGATTGATTAGAGAAAAGAAGACAAATCGTCGCACATGTAGTTTAGCTAACTGAAGGTTATTGTTTTATTTCTTTGCAATGTTTTTCTATAAAATGCCTACTTATATTTTCAATTATCAAAGATCAGATTTATCTTTTATATAGCTACATGGGTTGAAACTGCAGGAGGTCGTAGAGGCTAAAAGAACTGCAACTATCAACTTTTATGTTTAATTAGCGGCCCGGTCCGGCTTCGTCCGGGCGCTATGAATTTATGATTTTGCTATACATTACTCGCTCGCTTCGCTTCCAGGTGCTATTGCGCTATGAATTTATGATTTTAAAACCGACTGGCGTAATAATTCATTTGGCTAAAACAATAAATAATTACAATGTATATAGAACGCCGATTGGACTTTTGACCAGTCACGCTTCTCTAAGAAAACACCTACATGTGATGGGGTTACGTCAGGAATCAACACTATGTAGGTTCTGCGAAATGGAGGATGAAACAGGCACCCATATCGGGCCCCCTAGCCTACAGGAGGGCAGCCATCTTTGGCTACATATAGATGAGGACGGAATTATTCCAATCTAGTGCCCGACCTTCCGGAGCTCATAAGAAGATATCCAAGCTATTTTTGGGCTATATCCAGCTAATGGGGAGGCGCAAAAATCCTTTTAGGATGAGGTACACTTCATGGGCCAATCTAGGACCGCCCCCTAATTGTTTATAATCTTTTAATTATGTATACGATAATTTCATATTTTATACCTATGTATTGAACGGTAAAATAAACATTTTGTCCCCAGCGACATTTATACAATCTTTATATTGGGATGCGTAAGCAATATTAATACATTAGATTGATGTTCGGTACAATATACAGGTAGGCCCCAAAATGTAAATACAGAACGCCCGCACAACTGCATTGTAGAATCAGTGAATTTCCTACGGTGCCTTTAGCTATAATGTTTGTTGATTTAAAAAAATAAGCGGTGATTCTAAAATAAGGGGTGATTCTATCTAGCAATAAACGATCTTTAAAACGGTACTTTTGTAATCTTCATTTAAGAGTGAATCATCATTTAAGAGTGTTAATATTGTGTTTTTTCCAGGTTTTAAATTAATAATGGAAATATACAAGAGAGATATCATATAATATACAAATCAATACAAGAATAAAAAAACAAATGTATTTTCTTTGTGATTTGTGCTCAGTACATGAATAAATTTTTTTCTATATAAAAAGATTTAGAGGTTTGTTTCAAGCCGTTCGTAGATGTAAGATTTTTATAGCTAATGGCAACTTATTATAAATATATATACTATTAGGGTAAAAACCTGAGACGTGTCTCGACAATACCTTGAAACGCCGCTCATGACTCAACCAATATGGGTGCAATGAAATATTTACTCTAGTGACGCCACTGAACTCTATGTGATTATGAACCACTAAAATATATAAACAAGGAACTGTTTATGTTATTAGATTAGAATATAATAAATGTGCCTTTAAGAATGCTGATAGAGCAGTATAGAGTATGAAGTTTGTATTGAACCATATAAGAAGCAGGCAGTCTAGAATTGTTAATAAACCATACTTATAACATTAAATTAAGTATTGTAGTCTTTAATAAAAATTATAAAAATCCAAAATAACCCTTAACAATACATATAATATAATATAGGACCCCTTGTTGAAAACGCGGCTAGCCTGTGTTAGAGTACTTCCCGAACATCCTTTATATGTGAACTTTAAATAACGCTCTATGCATTTTTGTATATTATAATATTATGATTATTTTTATTATTTATAAAATGGTTGAGGAGTATTATCGCTTAATGTTCGCGACATATAAACATTGGAGAACTGAGATGGTGTTATGTATTAGACTTTAGAGAATAAAGCAGTTCAAGGTTGCAACATTAAGAGAAGTAGACTCATATGTATGTATTATGTATAAGTTGTTGAATTAATTGTTAATAGGTAGTTGATTTTTCCTCATTTTAATTATTTTACCTCCCTTTTACCTATGTTGAGGAATTCGTAACAGCGGCGTATTTCTTGTGTCGAGGTAAACATCTTGCTTAGTGCGTGCCTGTATAACTTGTGAGCTGACTTTTTGCAACTTTAATGCGTAATCGTGTACACCATGCAGAATATTCTATATGTATTTATGCGTGTAAGTGTATGTCAACGTGCGTGTGCGTACGTAAGTTTGTGGCCATTTCTTTCTAAGACGGACTCTCAAGAATGAAAAATGATGTCGACTACGTTTATAGGACGCCAATCGATGCATATTAACGTCAATCGGTCCAGCCGTTTCTATTTATTGTTAAAAATAAATAATAATTATGTTTTAATGATTAAAATGGTGACTTTTCTGTGTAATTTCTAATTTAATTATTAATATTCATCAAATTGAGAAGTTCGTCGTGTGAACCTCAGGTGCCGCATTTGTGACCCCCAATCAAAAGTAACTTTAATCGTAATAAACGAGCCGCCTCACGATTTGTTTAAACTGTTGTCTTGATGGCGCTCGTATTTTTTTTTTTTGTAAGATTATTGAAAATTTTGGGAGACAAGGTATGTGTAGCGTCTTTGTTCAAGATCCGCCTCCGTCTTTGATGTTTGCGGCAGCTCTGTCAGTTTATTTAGCGGCGCTTTTGTCGCGTATGGTGTTTGGCGATATCTGTCTGTTTTGCTGTTGATTTATTTGTTTATTGTAGATTATAGACGCGTCGGCAACTTAGGCCATTAGCTTCTTAAATAGGTACATTAGATGACAATTCTCTTAAAACTAAATTACATCACAAAACATTCATGAGCGGAGATTGAGCTCGAACCCACGACAACGCGCGCGATCCAAAGACCGCTACGCTAATCGTTACACCATACTGTACTCTGTTTTGCTGTTGAAATATGCTTCAGATTTGAATTTAAATGTAAATTATAGACGCTCGATAATATTAAACGTGTTAGTTTGTTTCAAATATAACATAATGTTTCCTGCCCAACTTGGCAACGCTAGTGCTAGGGCAGGACCCAACATATTATAATATTAATGTATACAGACGGTCTTTTAATTTTACATTGCAGTTGAGGATGAGTTAGTGCCGTGTATATGAATGTGTATGTTTACTGTGTGTGTGTGTGTGGGGGGTGTGTTTGTGTGTGTCTAGATTTCTTTTTGGAGGTATTTGAAAACATTAGTCTATAACACTTCTGTAAATAGCCTGGAGGAGCTGCAGCTACGAATTAATCAAAAATGTCAACAAATCCGAACCATGCGTAAGATGTTATGTACAACCTAAAACTGACTTGTTACTGTCGAATTTTAGAACGCTTTATATAAAGACGCAAATTTTTACGCGTGAGCTTTACGTATATTATGCTGCAGAAGTTCTCATGTGACACTCTGGCTTGGACGCTCCTAAACATGCGTATTTATAAAATGCATCCAATTTGTTTTTGATATTTTGGCATTTGCATAGTTTGAGCTCAATATGTTGAATAAGTATGTGTTACCATCAGATTTTAAACATATTGTTAAATTGTATTTTAAAGACCGCCAACAGTTAAGGTTATTTGGGCCTAGTGTCAATTCATTATTTTTTAATGATAAATTGAAAATCCAGTTGATGCTTTTACCGGCTTTCGGACTAGAACCCGGTAACCGAAGACATGTATTTATACATTGAGAGTTGTACACGTATTTTGCTTTTTTTGATCTTTAAAGCACCTGAAAGTCGACCGCAAAGCATACGAATAAAGCTTTCAAATTGCCCTGCGTTTTCAATATAATATTTGCTCATTTACTTGTGGGATAATTTACGATTTTCTCTTCATAACACCCGATCGCTTGAATAACATTTCAGATTTTTTATCCTTAGAACTAGTGCATAGAAGTCGTATTACCGCCGCATTACGAATATCTTTTAGCTATGTCATGTTTTACAGTAAAATGACGCCTTAAAATAGCCGTCGAGGTTTCGATGCAACATTAAGTTGTTGAGCGCGCATTGTAAATTTTCATAAACCTTGTTTTTGGGATATATGAGCTTTTTTGAACTTGTAGAACTCATCTGTGAACTATTCGCAACAATTATAATAATAATAATAATATAATAATAATAAATAAAGATATATGAGCTTTTTTGTGAATTTGTAGAACTCATCTGTGAGCTATTCGCAACAATTATTAATAATAATAAATAAATTTTATTTCGTAACAATAAGCAGGTATATGTACAAACATTATTTTTTAGAATTATTTTCCACCTCGCTAGGGTCAAGATCCTCTACCGAGAAGAAACAATTTGCTCTAGTGTGCCGTACTTGTAAAAGTTGTTTTTTTAATTTTGTTTATATATTTATTTTATGGAATGTATGTGTGTGTAGATGCAATTGATGTTATTTGTTATTAAATACACCGCGTTATGTACGCTGCTTGTCATTCGTGCTATTTTTCTTACGTGAGAATGCGACACCGGGCGGCGGGGTTCGCAGCGTCTAGATCGCTCCTTTACCGATTTAAAGTAGGGTTCGAGGTTAAGTTATCTCTTTTAGGAGGGGTTCGAGGCTGCGGATTCATCGGCGGTTTCGCGATTTTAAGTGGGGTTCGAGGCTAGCTTCACGATTTAGGTTGGGTTTGAGACTGCGTTCAATCGAGGCCTCGCTGTGGTTCGCGGTCTTTTACTGCTGAGGTTGTAGCTCGCGATCGTCAGCTATGAGAACGCGGCCTTTTGCTACCTAGGTCACCGTTCGTGCGACGTCGTCTACGCTTGACGATCGTTAGTTTCTCTCTCGAGGTCGCCCGCGACCTGGGACGAGGTGCCGCGGCTCGCCCCCCGCAGCTCGGAACGTGAAATATTTAAAATTTAAAAAAGTTGTTGTCTATTCGACTGGGTTTTTTTTTGATGTTTACTTAGCGCGTCGTCTAGCCCCGATAGGTCGGGGATGCGCGCGCCGCAAGACTTTCCGTCGTCGGATTTCATGCGACGTCGTCAATCTGCTGAGATCGTAGCTCGCGGACGTTTTGAGGTTATGTCGTAGCTCGGGAACGTTTTGAGATTATGTAGTAGACCGTGGACGTTTTGAAGTTATATAGTATACCGTGGACGTTTTGAGGTTATGTAGTAGACCGCGGAAGTTTTAAGGTTATGTAGTAG
>CM077528.1:139766-155956 GCA_039654895.1 Mongoloraphidia duomilia
GACTTGTACAGGGTGTGATTTTTGCAATAGGACCATCCTGTATATTTTTTATACAGAATCTGAAATTTTATAAAACTACGCCAGCCGTATTTTTATTTTAACATTGGAAATGTTTATGTTCGTATATGGGGGCAGAGTTACGAGTTTTCGTTCAAGGCCAAAAGACAACGGTGTCGCGATCAAGTGAGGAGCAATCATGCAAAATTGAACAAGTGCAATTTTTTCAAAATGTGTTTTATATCATGTCTAGTTAATTGAGAAGTATTTGCGACGATCTGCGGTGTTTTTTTTTGAGCAAATGTTAATAAATATTGTAGAAAAATCCATTTAAAAGTTAAGTAATCAAGCAAAAGTGAACGCGTATATAACAGAAGAATAATAGGGTTATTCCTGACAAAACTAAACAGTGCATTGATAAATATTGTGTGTATAATAAACAGTTAATTATGTTTCATATATGCTGTTATCATTTCCAATGTCCTCGATGGTTGCAAGGATTGCGAAATCTGTGAATTTTTTATATAGGTATATACCCACTATAAAATGGCTGCTTTACATGCATCTAAAGTGTACAGGAACGTAGGTACCTAAATATTTTTCCCACAGTAGTGTGGGAAAGCAAGCCATTTCCAAAGTGATTTAATACGAGGGGTAAATATCTCCCCAAAATTGTGTACACCATAAATCCTTTTTGACAAACAAATCCTTATAAATCCTCATAAATCCTTATAAATCCTCGTAAATCCTCATAAATCCTTATAAATCCTCGTAAATCCTCATAAATCCTCATAAATCCTCATAAATCCTCATAAATCCTCATAAATCCTCATAAATCCTCGTAAATCCTCGTAAATCCTCATAAATCCCCATAAGTCATCGAATGTATAAACAATAACAAAACTGTGTTTACCTTATTAATCCAGTCAAATGGTACTTTTAAATTGCGTTAATTAGAAGTTTGATGAAATTTTCCGCAAGGGGTGGTCGCCATCTTGAATTTAAGGGATGAAATCATGTATATTGGTAAATACTGCTTGTACGTTAAAAATTACTATTACAAAAATTGTTAAGGAGGATCTATCCAACAACTTCTGTTTAAATTTTTTTTGAAATTTCTTATTATTCAAAAGTTATAAATTCTCAAAAATGACACTGTTGGGGCTGGAAATGGTTTTTTCGATTTTACAACAAAACGGTCAATCGGGGCGAAAAATGGTTATAACAAAAGTTATAGCTTTTGAGTTTCTCTACAATATGCCTACATGTGTTCAACATTTTTTTTGCTTGCTTGGTGCGAATATAGAGGGCGGCAAAAGTCGACACCCGCCAATATTTTTGAAAATTTTTAAATTTTGCACATAAAAAATTAATTCAAGTCATCGCATTTTCACCAAATACATGATTAGGGGGTTTTAGGGGTCGCTGATTAAGAATCCGTTATCAAATTTTCAAAAAACAAAATGACGGATGATGAATTTGGTGAAAATGCGATGAATTTAAATGGGAGACGTCCGCCATATTGGATTCACCATTTTGTTTTTGGAAAATTTGATAATGGGTTCCTAATCAGCGACTCCGAAAACCCCCTAATGAGTATTTGGTGAAAATGCGATGACTTGAATTAATTTGTTACGTGCAAAATTCAAAAATTTTCAAAAATATTGGCGCCGGTCGACTTTTGGCGCCCTCTATATTCGCACCAAGCAAGCAAAAAAAATGTTGAATACATGTATATTGTAGAAACACTCAAAAGCTACAACTTTTGTCATAACCATTTTTCGCCACGATTGACCGTTTTGTTGTAAAATCGAAAAAACCGTTTCCACCCCCAACAGTGTCATTTTTGAATATTTATAACTTTTGAATAAGAAATTTCAAAAAATTTTCCAAACAGAAGTTGTTGAATACATCCTCCTTAATAATTTTGGTATAAGTAATTTTTCACGTACAAGCAGTATTTACCAAGATAAATGATTTCATCCCTTAAATTCAAGATGGCGGGCACCCCTTGCGGAATCCGAGGGGGGAAACTTGGCTGGAGTGTTCTAGTGGCACCCCCTATCTACAATTAAAATTTCATCAAACTTCTAATTAACGCAATTTCAGACCTATTTTTTCGACCATTTGATTGGACTATATACAGGGTGATTCATAATATGTGCGCAGGACTTCAGGATGTGATAGCTCGTTCAAAAATGTGAAAAAAAGTTCCTATTAACATAGATCCGCAAAAGCACCGTTTTCGAGATACAGGGTGTTAAAGTTGAAGAAAAAAATTTCGTTTTTTGCTTATATCTGAAAAACGGTTTGTGGTACAAAGTTAAGCTGCCGCACACATTTTCTACCTTAAAATTGTTTTGTTTTTTTTACAAAATGTCAATAAAAAATAACACAAACAAAACAGACCACCTTCAAAATCTCCACCACTGGTAACAAAAAAAAATTTTTCGTAAAAAAAAACAAAGCAATTTTAAGGTAGAAAATGTGTGCGGCAGCTTAACTTTGTACCTCAAACCGTTCTTCAGATATAAGCAAAAAACGAACTTTTTTTCTACAACTTTAACACCCTGTATCTCGAAAACGGTGCTTTTGCGGACCCATGTTAATAGGAACTTTTTTTCATATTTTTGAACGAGCTATCACATCCTGAAGTCCTGCGCACATATTATGAATCACCCTGTATGTATATTATAACAATAAAGCTGAGGAGTTGGTTTGTTTGTGTGTTGGTTTGAACGCGCTAATCCCAGGAACTACCAGTCCAATTAAAAAAATTTTTTTTTTCTTAGATAGCCCGTTCATTGAGGAAGGTTATAGGCTTATTCAAGTTTTTAAAATTCAACCCCAAAGTTACCCCCTTTGGGGTTGAGTGTAGGATTTTTTTACTATCTATACTAATATACTATACTAATATTAGTTTTAGATTTTTTTATTATATTATATTTATTATAAATTATTTTTGACGAATAAAAAATAACGAGTGAGGTGTTACTTTTATTGTATACCTTTGAAGCATAAACAATACTTTTAAAAGTTGGTATAACTTTAGATATACCTGTTTAACTTATATTATTTTAGATACTTTATTGTAGTGTATAGTGGAGTGTGCTTCGATTCTTGTAAGATTATAACTATATAAACAGCTGATCGACGGTGTTAATCTTTAAGCATTGTATTTGTATACTGTATAGGCCATAGGATTATCAGATATTTATGATAAATAATATGGATAATAATTTTATATCTGACTTAACTAACAATGTTGCAACATATGCATCTGAAATTTACAGTGTCATTAATAGTATTGAGGTTATTAGTGAAGAAGAATTAAAAAAATTAATTAACACAGTAACGATAGTTCTGGAACATTTTAACAAAACGGAACTTGATAATTATGATAAAACTGAGAAAATTGACGTGATCACAAAAGAAAATGAAGAACTCAAACTATTTTACTATAGACATAAAGAAGAGAAAAGAAAACTGCAAGATGCTCTAAATGAGAAAGAAGACGAAATACAAAGTAAAATAAATGATACTAAAAATTCTCTTAATAATCGTACTTGTTTAACTAATAGACCTAAAAATAAAAAACAGATAGCAGATGAATTACAAGAAACTAAAGTAGAAGTGAAAAGATTAGTTGAAAATATCAAAGAGAAAAATACGGAAAATCTAAAATTAATACAAGAAATTAAAAAGCTAAAGGAAAAATGTCGCTGCCAAAATATAACGATAGATTTATTAAAGGACGAGCTCTTGAGAAGTAGTCACGGATGTGATTGTGTGAATATGGAAGAAAGTAACATAATCAATCCGGGTGAGGACGTAGAGCTAAGAGAAGAATTACTGAAGTCTACCTCGGAAAAGTCTAACATTAGTAATTTAGGAATTAATAGTGAATATGATTCTGATGAAACAGGAAATGAAGATGAGAGTATTTTTGATGACGCATGTCAAAAGAGTATCGTTAATACCAAACAAAGTTGTAATTTTAGTCTTAATATAAATGAAAAAAAATTGACAAATAAGCAACAACAGGATACACCCAAGAAAAATGAAGTGAAATCTGATAGTGTTAGGCCGAAAATTCTATTACTAACCGATAGCTATGGCAAAAATTTTAGTCTTTACTTAAGAATGATATGTGAGAATAAATTTGAAATTGAAAGCATTGTAAAATCTAACTCCACGTGTGAAAATATTGTTGAAGATATTAAAAAGCTAACTACAAATTTCAATAATAACGATTTTGTAATATTGATTGGTGGATCAAATGATACTAATCTGAAAACATATATGGACAATATTCATAAAGCTGTTAAGGCATGTTTTTACACTAATTTAATTTTGGTTACAATCCCGTATCGTTATGATTTACCCCATTTAAATCGCGATATTTACAAATTTAATACAAAACTTTTTGAATATTATGACAGAATTATTAAATATAACGCTAATATCCAGTTATTTGATATTAATAAATTCCTAACTCGCGAAGACTTCACGAAACATGGCTATAATATTTTAAAATGTAAAAAACAAGAAATTGCATATTTGCTATCCCAAATTATTACTGTGCATTACACTGTAGCTGACAACAATATAAATAATGTGGCAAACAGAACTAAGTACACTAATAATATTATTATTAATAGGCAAATAAATTTTCAGTATCCTGCCCAGAAAAGAAAATTGCTCTAAATAACTTAATTTCTATTTTTCATCAAAATGTACAGTCCTTAAGTAATAAATTATTTGAACTGGAAGTGTTTCTTAGTGACAAAAATATTGATTTCGTGTGCCTGTCAGAGCATTGGTTCAAATTTGATAATGCTGACTTATTTAAGTTAAATAATTATTTTGTAGCAAATTGCTATTGTAGGAAAAATCAAAAAAATGGCGGTGTTGTAATTTTTGCAAAAAATAGTTTCAGATGTCAGAAAGTTGAGGAAATCAACAAATTTATAGTGGAAAAACATTATGAGTGTACTGCAGTTAGAGTCATTAATAATAATTATAAATTATTTTTATTAGCCTTATATCGGAGCCCTAGTGGCGACTTGAAAATATTTTTCGATAATCTGAATCAAACTCTCAATGTGTTGAGCAAGAATAAAAAGGCTACGATTGTTATTGTCGGTGACTTTAACATTAATTTTTTAGCAAATTCTAAAGTTTTAAATACTCTAATTGATTTGCTCACATCATATAATATTATACATACAATCAACAAACCAACAAGGGGACTCAATTGTATTGACAACATTTGCATAACAGCCAACTCTGGGCCCTTTTCAAGTCATGTAATCGCTAATGGTTTGTCTGATCATGACGCACAAATCATAAAATTAGAATGTTTTGCCAAAAATGATAAACCTTTAGTGACTCACATTAGAGAATTAAACAGGGCTGAGAATATATTATGTTTTAAAAAATTGTTATCTGAACAAAATTGGGATGAGGTAGTGAAATCTGACGATGTTAACAATATGTATGACAAATTTTTAAATATTACTTTAGGTCATTTTTATACATCTTTTCCTTTAAAACGTAAAGCAGTTAATAAATTTAATCAGCACAATAACTGGATTACGAGAGGAATTAAAATATCATCAGTTAAGCTTAAAGAATTGTCTTTAGAAATTAAAAGAGGCAATTTTGCTCTAAAAGATTATTATGCTAAATACAAAAAAATATATAAGATAGTTGTCATTAAAGCTAAGCAAATGTATAATGATTCTATAATGACTAAATCTAGCAATAAATCAAAAACAGCCTGGCAATTGATAAATGGCAATGTAAACAAAAATAAAGATGAAATTAAGTTGAATATCAACAATAAAATTGTTAATGATCCTGAAATGGTAGCCAACTCATTTAATACGTTTTTCAGCACTATTGCTGATTCTCTGTCGAATAAAACTATAAATATTCATAACTCTTCGATCGGTTTTAATGTTAATTCTTTCGTTCTAGAATCTGTAACGCAAAATGATATTATTACAGCTTTACATTCCTTAAACACTTCTAATTCTACTGGTTATAATAGCATCAGTACGAATCTAATTAAAACCTGTTTTATTGAATTAATGACACCTCTTTTAGCAATTATAAATTGCTCTTTCGAAACTGGTGAATTCCCCAAAGCTATGAAAAAGGCTAAAGTAATACCCTTATTTAAAAAGGGTAATAAAATGCTGATAGATAATTACAGACCTATTTCGTTGCTTACATCATTTTCAAAATTAATTGAAAAAATTATGTATAATAAAATAATATCTTTCTTTGACAAATATGACCTTCTAAATAATAATCAGTTTGGATTCAGGAAAGGGCGTTCTACTTCACTAGCAATTTGTAAATTTCTTGAGAAATTATATACCAATCTTGACAGTAATTCAGAATGTTTAGGTATATTCCTGGATCTAAGTAAGGCTTTTGATCTTGTTAATCATGACATACTATTGGACAAATTATTTAGGTATGGAATTAGGAACATAACCTTAAATTGGTTTAGAAGCTATCTGGATAAAAGATCGCAATTTGTAGAGCTAAATGGGATTAAATCTGATGAATTATTTTTAACAAAAGGTGTGCCACAGGGATCTGTTCTTGGTCCTCTGCTTTTTATTATCTACATAAATGATATACCCATAGCTGATTCCATCATGTTCGCTGATGATACGTCTTTGCTTGTTAAATCCAAAAAAATATCTGATGTTACTATTAAGGCAAACTCTGATTTGTCAGTTTTACATAATTGGTTCAAAAGTAACGATTTGTTTTTGAATTCTAAAAAATCTGTATTTTTAAGATTTCGTATGTGCACCAAAAAATTCGATTCAAGCCCGTTAGTAAAATCAAACAATTCAAGTATTGCTCAGGCTCCCAATACCAATTTTCTCGGTGTGGAAATTGACCAAATGTGTAATTGGGAATGTCATATTAGTAAGTTATGTAGTAAACTAGCACCACTGTGTTACGTCTTGAAACAACTTAAACTGTCTCTTCATCTCAATGTCTTGAAAGCTTATTATTTTGCGCATTTCCATTCACTCTTATCTTATGGAATAGTTGTCTGGGGTAATGCTAGTGAAGCCCTTAGGGTTTTTAAACTACAAAAAAGAGCAATTCGCTCTATGTTGGGTCTTAACTGTCGCCATAGTTGTAAGGAACTGTTTATAAAACTAAATATATTAACATTACCTAGCTTATATATTTTGAATGTGCTACTCTATGTAAGGCAGAATATCACTGATTTTGAAACAGTTCAACAGTCGCACAATTATAACACCAGAAACACATTAAAACTGTCATTTCCTAAGCACAATTATACTTTTTTTGAAAAGAGCTTTAAATACCTGGGAATTAAAGCGTATAATAAAATACCAGATCATTTTAAAACTATGACAGAGAAAAATTTTAAGAATAAATTACTGGATGTTTTCGTGAAAAAAGCATATTATTCTATACAGGAATTTTTAAGTGATATATTTTAATTTCTCATTTTGTTACATTTAAATTTGTTGTTATATTTTACTTGTTATTAATATTTTAATTTTTCATTTTGTTATATTTAAATTTGTTGTTATATTTTATTTATTATTACATTTTAATTAGTAACTATAGTATAGTAACTATTTTAATTAGTAACTATATTGGTAACTATATTTTTTTTATGTTACTGTTATTATTGACTTGTCCTATATCGAACAATTTGATCCACTGGATAAAATATATTATTATTATTATTATTATTATTATTATTATTATTATTATTATTATAAACTGTAGGTATGCAAGTTTCTGATATAATTAGCATCGAGTTAGTAGATGAAAACGTACTTTAAAAAATTTTACGCGCACGCGCATAATATAAACAGCTGATTTAATTCTTCTGTAAATCCTCGATAAATCCTCAATAAATCCTCATAAATCCCCATAAATCCTCAATAAATCCTCATAAATCCCCATAAATCCCCATAAATCCTCATAAATCCTCATAAATCCTCATAAATCCTCATAAATCCTCATAAATCCTCATAAATCCTTATAAATCCTCATAAATCCTCGTAATTCCTTCACGCTGTACACCATAAATCCTCAGATATTTACCCCTCGTTTAATATTCACCCTGATCCGTCCGCTATTACATAAGGTACTCCTGTGCGTGCCTCGGCCTACTATAGGAGTAAAGTTGGCGACACAAATGAACTGGGCTTGAGAATAGCCGAGAGTGTAGCAATGCTGTTGTTTACATGGCGTTGCTATGGTTCCTCTATTACAAGTCCCCAGTTCCCGGGTTCTAGCCCGAGAGCTGGTAAAAGTGTCAATTGAATTTTCAATTTATTATAAAAAAAAATAATGAATTGGTGCTAGGCCCAAATAACCTTAGCTGTTGGTGGTCTTTAAAAACACACACGACACAAATGAACTGTCAAAAAATACTGAAAATGAAGTGAAAGGCAGCTATATTTTCCCAAACAAATCCCTTGTTTTGCCGCCATGTTTGCTCGGCCCTGTGACGTCAATCCTGGCTGTAGGTATTATTTTTTATTAAAAAAGGAAGGGTCAGTTTTTTTGCTACACTTTGTATCTATTACGGTATTACCTACTGGTGATTTGTATAATCGGACACACTGTATAGTACAGTAGCGACAGTTGTGTTAATGTGAGATTTAATTGCCTTTAATTAACTTTACAGCACTCATTATGGTGTTTTCCAAGAGCCTTGCTATACTCAAATTCCGTAGGTAAGTCTTTAATTAAGTAAATGATGCATTTATAATCTTCAACCTTTTTATTTGTAAATGTCGAATTTAATTTCACATTGTAATTGTAGTAGGTATACAGTGTGTAAACGGTAGACCGGAACATAGGGAAAATAACGTTGAGGTGTAACATAACTAATTTATTTATTAGTTATGCTACGCCCCAAACAGTCACGCCACTGTTTGATTACGTCCACTCTCGCTCAAAATGCCGATGTTACATCATTCAAAATGTCAATCGAATTCTCTAGAATCAAAAATCAAAAATTCTTTTTTTAGTAGTTGAAAATTAGTATCACGACGTCGTACACTCTAATGTTTTATTCAAGTTAATTGAGTTTCTCTTCATAATATTACAAATGTGGCGAGGCTTGCCTCGTTAATTAATATAATCCACATTAAAGTAATAATTATCTTAGCAAGAGAACAGTAATATATATTTTTATTTTGTTTTAATTTACGCATAAATCTAATCTATCATACACGGCTGCGAGTTGAGTGGGACGAAGTACGATTACTTATTGTTATCAATACGATTGAAGATATCAGTACGATTATTTATTTGTTATTAAATAAACCACACGTTACGAAATTCAAGTGTACCTTATTTTACCCTAAAATAAGTAACGGAAGAAACAGCACGTTACAATTGGTAGCAGAGCGTAGTTCAGATGGGTAAAAAGGATCTTCATAAGAGTGAAAGCAGTATGAATCTTCGTAACGACAAAATAATTTATTCTTCTCCGGCTGTATCAAAAAATGATCAAGCTCAGTTACGTCAGCAATCAGTTTCAACGTTTCCAAGTCTCACTGAAGCCGCATCAGTTCCATTATCATCAAATTCGCAGTCCGTATTTTCAAATACAAATGGTATATTGGCGACTCATCAACCAACTTACGCAAAATTGCAGCAACCAAGAGTCAATACAATTTCAAATGAAAATCACCAAGCAAATACTTCCATCATTAATAATAGCAAGCAGTCGAATTCGAATTGTCATCAAACATCACCTTTAGCCAGAGCAACAGCTACACACATGAGCATGACAGCTAAACTTATGGACAATGTTGACAATTTAACATCTCTAACTACTCGTCTCGTTGATCGCACATCTGTATCCGTCTGTGATTTCAGAGTTGATGCGAAAGATATTACCAGCAAGATTCCTCATTGTGCAGGCGATGATCCAATTAAACTCATTGAATTTATTCAGCAAGTCGAAGCTATATTCAATTTACAGTTAGCACCTGAGATCATGTTGATGAAATCGTTGCTGAACTATGTACACGATGACTTAAGAATTTGGTGGGCATCCGCTCTTCAGCAGCATAATAATTGGCACTCATTGAAGGTCTCGCTAATTTCTGAATTTATTTCACCTGTAAGCAAACAACAATTAATTAATAAACTTGTAAGAAGAACGCAAGGCATTAACGAATCATTTCGGAATTTTATAAATGATATACATACCAAAGCAATAGCCTTAAATGTAGATATTAGTGAGAACGAATTGGCATTGCAGATATGGGCCAATGCGAACTATAATACTCTTCTAGAACTCAGAGATAAAGAAGTACCAACTACTATCGCTCAACTTCAAGTTACCGCTAGACGTATTGAACAAAATCAAGCGTTACTTCAAGCTGCGAAACAGAGAGAAGAATCTTTATCATTAAATCGAAATAGTACCTATAGTCAGCCAAGTACCTCAAAAAATTACAGGAATCCAAAAAACTAATTCCTGCCAGAAAGAATAAACTCATTTACTCACCATCGGATGTCAACTGTTCATTTCTGGATAAAGAAACTCATAATACTTCATCATTGCCATTTATTAAAATTTCTATCAACGATAAACTGTTTGAATGTTTACTGGATACCGGCGCGTCTGCAAATTTTGCGCATTCTTCTGTACTGTCTCAATTAAAAAAATGTAAGAAAATGAAAATTGTTAAGTTCAAGTCTCAAGTCCGAGTCGCTGATGGCCGATACCTACAAATAAGAAAAGCAATTAATATAATTATCAAGATTCAATTACTTACCTGGAGACTTACCTTTTTAATAATTCCTGATTTGTCTTGTCCATTCATCCTTGGAAATTCCAGTCTTCGACATATGCAGGCAGTCCTTGATTTTAATAAAAAAATTCTTAAATTTCCTATGAAGAACGCTGTTGTTCCTCTTTCGTTTTCATCAGTGGATGTTAAGTCCATTTCTCTTCTATTGGAACAACCATTCAAGCTAAAAATTGAACAAGAAGAAGAAATTAACCGATTGAAAAAATCATATCAAAATGTGTTGACTGATCGTATTGGACATACTGACCTATACACATTAGATATTCGTCTTAAAGATAAAGCACCTATTCGAAGAGCTCCATATACCTTAAATCCAACCAAGGCTCAACACATGTCAGACCACGTCAATAAACTTATCGACAAGGGCATCGTAGAGAAATGCGTTAGTCCATATGCATCTCCAGCATTTTTAATTACGAAGAAGGATGGTACTCCTCGGTTGTGCGTTGACTACCGTCAACTCAATAAGAAAATTATTTTTGACGCCTTCCCATCACCGAAGACTGAAGATATTTTCATGACGCTGCACGGATCGACCGTATTTTCATCGATTGATCTTACAAGCGCTTTTTATCAGATTCCGCTTGCTGAGAAATCTAAGAACGTTACAGCCTTCGTAACACCACATGGACAGTATCGCTTTACGCACGTTCCATTTGGACTGGCGGTGTCTCCAAGTGCGTTAAACCGTATCATTACAGATATCTTCGGCGATCTACGATACAAATTTGTTCTACCATACTTCGACGATCTGCTTATCTACAGCACTAATATCGAAGAGCATATTAAACATCTTTCTATTGTCTTGGATAGACTCAGAAATGCGGGTCTTACAGCTAATCCTGAGAAGTCGGTTTTCGCTATGTCTCGCCTCCGTTTCCTCGGCCATATCATTAGTTCTGAAGGTGCTCACGTTGATCAAGAGAAAGTACAAGCGATTCAGAAGCTAGAGCCACCAACGAATATCAAACAGGTACGATCTTTTCTTGGTATGACTTCTTTTTTCTCAAAATTTATACCTGAGTATTCGCGCATCGCAGCTCCGCTCAATAATCTCAAACGGAAAGGAGTTAAATTCAAATTTAATGACGAACAACTGTCTGCCTTTAAAGAATTAAAAGAAAAATTGACTATTGCTCCAGTCCTCCGCTATCCTAATTTTGACAATCGTTTTGTTCTTCGAACTGACGCAAGTGATACTACTCTCGGCGCCGTCTTATTACAACAATTTGATGACGGTCTTCACGCTATTCAGTACGCAAGTCGAAAGTTATTACCGGTTGAACAGCGTTACACCACATATGAACGGGAGGCATTGGCAATGATCTTTGGTCTTCGAAAGTTCCAAGACTATCTGTTGGGGCACAAGTTCACCCTCCAGGTTGACAACGCTGCGCTTTCATGGCTTTCCAGTAACCAGCGTCAGATGGGCAAAGTCGGCCGGTGGATTCTCGAAATCTCGAAGTTTGACTTTGATATTATTCACATCGGAGGAGCCGTCAACTCAGTAGCAGACGCCCTTTCACGCCTCTATGATGTCAAAGATGAAGACCTGGACGATGACAATAACTACAACAGTACTGACTGTTTAAATATGTTAAATACTGTTCCACAATCTTTCGTATCCATCAAGCAACATCAGGAAAGCGACCCATTCTGTCGAGGCATCCGCCAACGTATTCGTTCGGGTGAGGATGTAAACGACTTCGGCATACGGGACGGTGTTCTGATGAAGCGAGTGGGGAAAAATCGATTGTGGAGGATTTATGTTCCACTACCGATACGACAAATGATAACATACTATCATCACGACGTGGATATGAGTGCGCATCCCGGTATAACCAAAACCTACAGAGATATTGCTCGGCGTTTCTGGTGGAATGGCTTATACGAAGATATAAGAAATTACGTAAAATCGTGCGAATTATGTCAACGATGTAAGGCTTCTGTTCACGCCGTATTTTGAATTTAGTTATATTTTGTTTTAAAATGTTGATATTGTCACGTGATCGCGGCGAGAAATCTAACAAGTTTAGATCCGCGTACAAACAGTACAAATTGAGTAGTCTAAGTTGAACATTGTTTTTTGCGTACTCGCCATTTTGGGCAATTTGGAATGGTATCAAATGTTTTCGTTCAGTGTGTGAAATTAAATCTTTGTGAATAACTTCGACCACGTCGCCGAGAATTCTTTTCCTTGTATTTCCTGTCCTATTTTTCAAAGCGACAGCGATCGGAGCGAATGAGAATATTCAATCATCAATAAGGTAAGATTCAAAGTTTAAAATAGTAATAAATACAGTCCACTCAAAATTTGCGATAACAGCTTCCAATCAACATCGGGGAGCGCCAATGTTCGCAGAACCTCCTACAGCGGTCTGGGAAGAGGTTTATATTGACCATATAGGTCCACTCTGTCTAACTCCGAACCGAAATAGATATGCCTTAGTATTGGTTGACGCTTTTTCAAAATGGGTGGAAATAATGCCAACTCTTAGAGCCACTTCAGATTCAACTGTTAAGAAACTGGAATCTCTGTGGTGTCGTTACGGCCCACCTAATGCAATAGTAAGCGATAACGCACGATGTTTTACCAGTTCTACCTTTAAAAGTCATTGTCTCAAGTATGGAATCAAGAGAATTAATACTAGTCCGTATAATCCAGCCGCAAACGCCTCGGAGCGTGTCAATAGAAATATCGTGGCAGGTCTGTCAATCCTGTTGAAACAATGCGCAGAGAAGCATTCTCGTTGGGATCATCAGCTCCAGTGGTTAACGTTTTCGTTAAATAATTCCGTTCATGAAGCCACCGGAA
This sequence comes from Mongoloraphidia duomilia, assembly GCA_039654895.1. Lineage (NCBI taxonomy): Eukaryota > Metazoa > Arthropoda > Insecta > Raphidioptera > Raphidiidae > Mongoloraphidia > Mongoloraphidia duomilia. The sequence goes on from CM077528.1 coordinate 153,435, forward strand.
CGTCTCCTGCATCCATATTTCTTGGGCGAGAATTGACAAGACCGCTCGATAATTTATGGAATGTTGCCAAGCTGATTTCACCTGAACGGATTCCAACTCCTGAAGAAGTCGCTCAAGCCCTGGAAGTCAGCCAGGCGCGGCGCAAACGGTATTACGATCGTCGTCACCCGGCAGCACACCAGTTCCAGCCAGGTCAGTTAGTTCTTCAGCGGGTAATCTCTCCGACGGTTCCAGGTCACGAGCGCAAGAAATTTACACCCAAGTGGTCTACTCCAAGGCGCATCATCCGATTCACTACTCCGTTTTCTGTTGAACTCCGAGATGAACGCACAGGCCATCTTTTTCGTACCCATGTCCAGCATCTTCGCAAGTTCTACCCCCGGAATTGATTTGAATTTTAAATGCTTAATTAATCACATGATCTATAATATATTATAATATTTTCCCATTTATTATATTTTTTTAAATGTATTTATATATCTATATTTTTTTTGCCCGATGGCGGTGGATGTAACATAACTAATTTATTTATTAGTTATGCTACGCCCCAAACAGTCACGCCACTGTTTGATTACGTCCACTCTCGCTCAAAATGCCGATGTTACATCATTCAAAATGTCAATCGAATTCTCTAGAATCAAAAATCAAAAATTCTTTTTTAGTAGTTGAAAATTAGTATCACGACGTCGTACACTCTAATGTTTTATTCAAGTTAATTGAGTTTCTCTTCATAATATTACAAATGTGGCGAGGCTTGCCTCGTTAATTAATATAATCCACATTAAAGTAATAATTATCTTAGCAAGAGAACAGTAATATATATTTTTATTTTGTTTTAATTTACGCATAAATCTAATCTATCATACACGGCTGCGAGTTGAGTGGGACGAAGTACGATTATTTGTTGTTATCAATACGATTGAAGATATCAGTACGATTATTTATTTGTTATTAAATAAACCACACGTTACGAAATTCAAGTGTACCTTATTTTACCCTAAAATAAGTAATGGAAGAAACAGCACGTTACAGAGGACATTTACAATTTTGAGTAGGCTATGGGTATTAGGGTGGGTCAAAAAAATCAATTATTTTTTTTTTACAAGTGACACGGAAAAATAGGTTGCTAGACACCTTAAAAAAATTCTCACCAAAGATGAGCTCTTAATTTTAATAGGAAGATCCTCCGCATCACAGTTTTTTATTTTTTTCTCAGTCTAATAGGAAAAAATTCATACCTCATCATTAATTGATTGTACAGAAAAATGTTTTAAGAGAATTTTGTAGGAAATTTAATGCTCTACAAAAAAGGTACCTTATATTTTTTCCGCAAACCTCACCATTTGAAAGATATTGAAGATTTAAGTTTGATTATTTTAAGACAAATTTCATTTTTGTTTATGAATTTTATAACTCGACAATAAATGACTATTATAAATCTTCAATATCTTTCAAATGGTGAGGTTTGCGGAAAAAATATAAGATACCTTTTTTGTAGAGCATTAAATTTTCTACAAAATTCTCTTAAAACATTTTTCTGTACAATCAATTAATGATGAGGTATGAATTTTTTTCTATTGGACTGAGAAAAAAATAAAAAACTGTGATGCGAAGGATCTTCCTATTAAAATTAAGAGCTCATATTTGGTGAGAATTTTTTTAAGGTGTCTAGCAACCCATTTTTCCGTGTCACTTGTAAAAAAAAATAATTGATTTTTTTGACCCACCCTAATGGGTATAGGTATATTTCAATTTATGTTTTATTATCCCCCCGGCGAGAATTTTTTCTCCTGCGAGCTCCGGGCTGGTGCGGTGTTTAACGTTTATTTGCATGAATTTTATTAAATCATTACTCACTCGCTTCGCTCGTTCGCTCGAATATTATTAATATTGTAGCAAACCCCAAGATGTTACGCCACTGCCTCCAATAGAAGCGACGAGAGGGAAAGGTCACAGTGGTGAGGCGTGGTATGGTATCGAAGATACGAGTACCTGCCGGAATGTTCTGGAGAGCGCGAGAACGTACTGGGCTGGACAGCGCAGGTATATAAACGAGTGAGTGAAGCGAACAGTCAGTCAGTCTACGGTGACTCACGCAAGTAATCAGTTCAACGGAGATTAGGCAGTCATTAGTGACTCGTGCAATCAAGTACGTCTGATATAAATGTTAGGCAGTCATTAGTGACTCGTGCAATCAAATGCGTCTGATATAAATATTAGGCAGTCATTAGTGACTCGTGCAATCAAGTACGTCTGATATAAATATTAAGCAGTCATTAGTGACTCGTGCAATCAAGTGCGTCTGATATAAATATTAAGCAGTCATTAATGACTCGTGCAATCAAGTACGTCTGATATAAATTTTATAGGCAGTCATTAGTGACTCGTGCAATCAAGTGCGTCTGATATAAATATTAGGCAGTCATTAGTGACTCGTGCAATCAAGTGCGTCTGATATAAATAATAGGCAGTGGTGACTCGTGAAGTCAAGTGGATATAAATATTAATCAGTTAATCAGTCA
>CM077528.1:156056-211912 GCA_039654895.1 Mongoloraphidia duomilia
TACCAATGAAACGGTTAATATTGTTCAAATGGGTTTGATTCAAAAAAGTGTATTTGTTAATGCGTTACGTAAATTATTTTCGAAATTTTATAAATTGTATTACGTGTCGATAGCAGGGTCATCGCTAATTGAATGAATTTCTAAAGTTGAGAAAATATTACACAATATTAAGAATAATTGTGTTTCGGATTACAAAGTTTAGCTCAAATAATACGATAATAAGTAAATAATATGTATTTTCCTCGAAATTATACGATTATAAAGAAATTGGCCAAATTTAAGTTTAGGTATAGATATTAGGTATTATTATTATTGTAGATTATAGACGCGTCCACAAATTTGTGCGACATTGGATATTTATTATTGATTTGTTTGTTCAACAGTAAAATCCGGTATTATTTTTAAATTATTAATTAGATTTTGAATTATTGAATATAACTATTAGTTCTTGTCCCAGAAGACTCTTACAGTTGGTGATCTCGATAATTATTTACAATTTCTGACTGGAACCTAATAATAAATTTTTTAGAGTTTACAAGATCCTAAAAGTACTAAATAAGAATTCAGGCAGTACATATTAGAATTTAAATAGAACTTAAATTTCGACTCGGGTGGATAAATTAAAGAGGGCAGTTTGGTGTAATGGTTAGCATGCTGGCCTTTGGAGCAAGCTGTCGTGGGTTCGAAGATTGTCGACGCGTCTATAATCTCTAAATAGTAGGTATATAAAGCTGTCTGCCTCTATCTGTTTCTTCGCTTACTTCTTCTAAACCAAGCAAAGGATTTTGAAACGGTTTTCACTAATAGAAAGAGCGATAAACGAGGAATGTTTGTGTATATAATTTGTAAATATTTTGTACAAAATGACTGAACTATGACGGTGTTTTGCCAAAAAAATCTTTTCGTACGCTTCTTAAATTCATAACTCTCGGGCGAAGCCCGACCGGGTTGCTAGTCTACAATAGATACATAAATAAATTAGATAAGTAAATGATATGAACTTGAGTTAATCATGGTTTCGTTTAATTTACAGGCTAATTTTGAACCAGCTTTAATAAAAGAAGAGCCACAGGAAGAGGTTTCATATACAATGACGCAGGAAGAATCGTCTGGAATTGCAAGTGGAGTTGCCATTAAAGAAGAGCCTGAAGACTGGAGTTCGTCGTCCGATGACGAGGATGAAGCGGTTTATTCATTCCATGGATGTTGGCTTAAACGTGAATATTCAAAAAATGAGGGAGATGAACCGCTTGACTTGTCAATAAAAAAAGAAGTCGACTCTTCTTCAGACCCAGAGGTGCCACGATCATTACCCCTCAATGTTTTAATCAAGGAAGAACCTGACCAAAACGATCAAGTGAGCGTGGATAGAACAGAACAAATGGAGTCGTTCTGTACAACTAATTTGTCCGAAGAACATGCCGAAACTACAATCCTTCTCATTCACTTGCTAAAGAAGGATAATTATCCGTCTATTAATGACATAGAAAATGACCCATTTGCGAAAATCGAGCCGCACCCGAAATATTTCGAGGAGTGTAAAAAAAGAAGACAAAGCCAACATTTCCCGAATATGGCGCGGATCAATAAACGGAAGCGGGAGTCGACTGATGAAGAATATTTATCTAAAAGGGCCAAAAATAACCAGGCGGCGAAACGGTCTCGAGATATTCGAGAAGCCAAATTCCAGGCTATGCAACGTGAAATAGACGATTTGGAAGACATTAAAAAACAACTTTTGGAAATAAAGTAGAATTCTTGAAGAAGCTATCGCAGCTTTTTTTTATTACTAAATTGTAATATTTAGGTACTACATTACTTGGGGGCCATCCATAAATTATATAACGTTCTTTAAAGGGAGGGGGTTTTTTCAATTTGTTTATCTAGGGTTTGTCTAGGGGGGAATGGAAGCCTGAACTACGTTACGAAACATGAAAAAAATAATGTTATCGTTTTTTTGCAAAAAATAACAAAGTATTTATTTTGTGCTATAAATAATTCATATTTTCATAATTTAGGATTTTTTCTTGATTGATAAAAATGTTACGTAACTCCGTATCAGGAGAAGGGCGGGGGGGGGTCTGATAATATTTTATAGATGGATGGCTTCTTATAATCGATACATTAATAATAAAACTCTTATTTTTATCACAAATACGATTTCACCTACCATATACAAATATGTTTTCTTAGAGATCTAACTATGAAATAAATGTTTCGTAAATAGTAATAATTATTATTGAGATTTTTGCTGTTAGTTTTAACCTTTTAACCCATAAAAGTTTATAGGTCATTTAAAGATAGTAGTCTTAACCGGTTCCTAGACAACGTCCTTTTTTGTATAGGGTTACTCCACGAACAGTGATTTCGTATTGTGGTAAAAATAAGTAAAAATTATTTATTATTCTTAAATTATTAAACAAATTTGACATGCAATTCCAATGGAATTACTCTTATGTTTTAATTATAAACGTCATTTATAAATTGTATTTCATATGGCATAGATTCAAATAGAAATTTGTTGTAGCCATTTTTATATTTTTAAGGTTTTTTAAATTATTGTAAATCATTTTCAAAATTTTATCAAATTATTTCTGTATAAAAAATTTTACTTCGGAATTTGTTTGTCAGGAACCGGTTGTCTGTCTGTATATAGCACAGATTCAAATAAGTTTTAGCCATTTTTATATTTTTAAGGTTTTTTAAATTGTGAATTATTTTCGAAATTTTATTAAATTTTTTCTGTGCAAAAAAATATTTGTTTAATTTTTATCTCCGAATATCTTGTTTGTCATGCAATTTTGAACGACTTCCACATATCCGAACGATTTGAAATTTTGTACACATAATACCTATGTATTCCCGATGGCAATTCATGAATCAATCGTTTTTATAATTAAATAATTAATTAATTTTATAATGTATTGATAGTAAAAATATTCGAATGACGTTTCATGTCATTCTGACCAATTAATTTACTAGCAAAATACCCCTAAACTGTTAATACACTCGGCCCGACAGGGCAGGACTTACAAATTTTGTTTGCGGATAGTGAGTTAGTGTGCCCTTTTTGTTAATTAGTAAGAACTCCGAATCGAATTTCGAGTTAAAAAAAGAAAGAAAATGAATAAGTATATTATTATGTAGGTACTAAAATGTTAATAATTAATTTATTGGAAAACATTTAATTTTCAAAGCAAATCTTTATAATAGGTACCTACTACATTTTTTATTTTTAACATTAAAGAAAAAATGACAAAATGAACGAGCAAAACAGGATTTGGCATTTCGACCAGGGTTTTTTTTGTTTGATGGTCATAAAACTTGACCAATTTCACAATTTATTTATCGGATATATTTGATTATCTGTCTGGCTCTTGCCGGACTGTAAATCAACAAAGGGTTTGTGTCACTGCGATATGCAATTCTAGGTTCGAGTCCCATGAAAGTAACAACCAACAAAAACAGCGGTTAATGTCTAATACAGTGGAACATTCTTTAAACGAAAACCTTTTACATTATTTTGTCCGTTTATTTCCAGAAAAGTAGTTTTAATCACTGCGTATTTTATTTATTTTAGATTATAGACGCGTCGACATCTCAGGTCATTAGCGTCTTTCAACTACACTAAATAACAACTTTCTTAAAAACTAAATAACATCACAAAACATCCATGAGCGCAGGTGGGATTCGAACCCACGACAATCTATAGTCTAGAGGCTGGTAGCTATCCACTAGGCTACCTGCCCTCTTTCGATACTGTAGTTATTTTAAAATTTAAATATACAAATACAGATAACCCTGCGTAGGCTGGTCACCTATGAACGGAATAGGTACCCGGGGCGTTTTTTTCAATTTCTGTCGGCGTGAGCGAGTTGAACGCTTCTAATTGTGCGTTGATATCGTCACCACCACAACACGAAACGAAAAACATTGTTTAGTGCGGGGCAAACTAGACGAGGCGACGGATCACCGACGGATATACAGTCTGGGTAAAATGTTCTGATTTCGTTGATATCGTCATCGCCACAACACGTTAGAAACTAAAAACATTGGTTGGTGCGGGGCAAACTAGACGAGGTGACGGATCACCAACAGATGCATAGTCTGGGAAGAATGTGTAGAATGACACAGAGACATTTACATAGTCTTTCCCTGAATATTGAATGAACTCACCAACGTCGTTTTTTCTTCTATGCTTTAAAAATAAATTTGCGCATACAACAGCAGCGCAGCCTAACACAGTATTCTAATAAAGTGTGTAAAAATTACAAAATAAAATGTATAGTTACATAATATATAAAATGGAAGAATACAAAACAAATTATTGAAAAATTAGTGACCACGCATGCGCAATGTGTTTTTATGGAATCTACGCGATGTGCAGGCGATACCTGTTTGCGACGCCATTGTCTCTTTGTGTGCCTATTACCAGATTAATCGCTGGCTACAAATGGACCATCGATAATCTATGTAATCGGCCTTCTCATTTCTTACAGTGTATAGTGAGTTTTGGCGTGATTAACGTCTATTGTCTCATACTGGGGTGGCATTTGAGAAATATTAGATGTAACGGAAATAGAAGAAAGTAGTTGTCATGTGAAACAAAATACAACATGTTTAATTCATAACTATTTTTATTCCCTTATGTTCACACCATTACTCACAACAATTAAGTAGTGAATATTATATTTGTCTTTTATTTTATTGTAAATTATAGACGCGTCGACAACTTAAGTCATTAGCGTCTTATATTTTGTCAGGCAGCACTGCGGCTGCCCTGATTGGTTGGCTATATCTAAGAAAAAAACAAATGTCAGCGTCGGGACTTGAACCCGAAACTTCTAGTTTCCGGCTGAATGAGTTACCAATTATTCTACAGTGCTCGAAAGTAGAATCTGTTCTTTTCTTAAATATATATGGCAATTTCAAATCTTGTGTTTATGTATAACTATGTTAAGGTCTCCGACTCAGTAAGCCAGTTTCAGGGAAAAAAAATGTCTATGGCAACGAGCACTCGACATGCATTTTGACGTCACAAACTGTTTTTGATTTTTAGAAATTTATTCATATTTCAATAACAGACCGAAACGTAGTATTAAAAATAAAGTTGGACAGCTATAGCCAGTTTTGTGTGTTTTATTTATTAAAGTAATCTTTTTCGCTGTCGGTAGAAGCTAATAAGTCAATAAATTATTGTATTTCAACGGATCATTCAATGTTTCTCAGATTTGTGTTCGAATTTACGTAGATATATTTTGGTGAACCGAAATAAAAATGAGATCAAAAAAAATCACGAATACAAATATTTGTGTTTAACGGTATTCAAGCCATCTGTCTGAACCCGCGAAACTGACAACCACTGTTTTAGTTACACCCTGTATTTAAAAAAGATTCGACTATCACAGAACTTATGACGGCTGCCACAAATTACTAACTCTTTGATATTTTTACTCGACTACAAAAAAAGAAGGGTTATGATTTTAACGTTTCATTACGACACATGTTGATATGAATTATCTTTTTCAATTTAAGCCCATCAATTTGACGAAATCGTGCTTTTTAATTTTTAGTTGCACATAAATAAATTTATTTCGTTGTTACCAGATGTCATAATGTGTTTTATTTATTTTAATTTTATATACTTAAAGATCTGCGAATTTATTTATCTACATATGACCTGTATATCAGTTTGTAGGGTTCCGTCGTAGCTCAGAGGAAATAAAATATTAGTAAAAAAAACTTTTAGAGACAAGCTTTAATTGAAATGTACTAAAAAGGAAACAACAATATTTAATAATTTTGGTTCATGATTATTATAAAAGCGGGGGTTGTAATCTCTACGATAGTTTATTTAGTCGCAACCCCTGCTTTTATAATAATTATTATGAACCAAAATTATTAAATATTATTTTTTCTTTTTTAGTACATTTCAATAAAATCTTTTTTTCTAAAAAGTTTTTTCTCACTAATATTTCATTGTGTTCATTTTAGTCTTTCAAAATTTTACCCCCCTTTGAGACACGTAGGGGTTGAATTTCGAAAAATCCTTTCTTAGTGGATGCTTACGTCAGAAAAGGAACCAACTGTGCAAATTTCAAGTTTCTAGCTTCAGCGATTTGGCCTGGGAGTTAATTAGTCAAAAAAAACCTTACATCCCCGTTTGAACCCCTTAGGGGTTGAATTTATCTCTAAAAACAATTTATTCATGTAGGTATACAAAATTTCAAATCGATCGCACTTCGTGGAATCATTCAAAATTGACCTAAACAAACAAACCTAATGCCCACCCAAAAAAACATGGAGGTTCTACAGTCTGCATAGGGAAATTTTACCCTTAACTAGTAAATAATAATTAAACCAAATCTATGGACCGGTGTCATTATAACTGCTAAGATAAAGTGTCTATATGGACCAGGTCATGACAGCTTCCAGCATTCGAAATTTAGTTTTCTAAATATCGACATTGCCCGATTTGTGTAGTGAATTTATTATTTGTGTTCCTAAATATATTATTGTGCTACTAAATATACAGTTATGGACGTAAGTATTTTTAATATGTTTTCATTTTTGTTGTTTAATATTTTCGATTTGGTAATATTAATTTCTTCTATAATTTCCATTTTTCAAAAATACGATATTTCTAGATTATAAATATAAAGAATTTTCGTAAAAAAAGTAAAAAAAGTTTCAAAAAATTTATTCCATATTCAAAGTCAATTCACAATTAAATATAAAAAATAAATTGACAATTTATAAAATGTTAATTCGACCTATCCTTACGTACGCCGCCCCCGTTTGGTGCTCTGTCTGTAAGACAAATTTTAAAAAGCTACAAGTGGTGCAAAACAAATGTTTGCGTCTAGTAGGCAACTATCCCAGGTACACGCGGATCCTACTTTTGCACGAGATGTTCAAAATACCAACCATAAAAGACTATGTAAAAACAATGTCCATAACTTTTTTTGACAGATGTAAACTTCATCGTAATAATTTAATTAACAGTATAGGTAATTATAACATGCAATCACTTCAAAACAAATATAAAAAATATAAACATAAACGAACCAAACATCTCTTGTTACAGTGTGACTAGCGTGTGCTCGCCATAGCTGTCTAATAATTACCTACAGAATAATTTCTAAAATAAACCTTAATAAAAATTAGATGAATGCATAATGACTGCAAACAGTATATGAAGACACCTGTTATATGAACAATGACGTAACACAACACTGTAGTCAGGAAAAATTCATTAATTCAAACCTATGTCACCGTAGGGATTTTAACCCTAAACTTTCCACTATCGCGGCGGACTGAGTTGACATTACTCACACAGTGACACATTTTCAAACGATCGACTTTCTCCCTTTAAAGCATTCTGTCACTGAAAAACCACTACATGCGAGAGTCAATATTCCAACACCACTGCTAGACTACAAACACTCAACATGTAAAGTAAACACAACAGGTGAATACAAAGATGAAGTATCCATTTTTAATAACACCAAGACAAGATAGAATTTCTATCAAATATCGAGGCAAATTAATTGGAACAACACATAATCTGAGGTTGGATTATAACACATATACACAATAAATACAAATTTAACACGTAAGCCGTGACCAAATACATAATTAGATGAATGCATAATGACTGCAAACAGTATATGAAGACACCTGTTATATGAACAATGACGTAACACAACACTGTAGTCAGGAAAAATTCATTAATTCAAACCTATGTCACCGTAGGGATTTTAACCCTAAACTTTCCACTATCGCGGCGGACTGAGTTGACATTACTCACACAGTGACACATTTTCAAACGATCGACTTTCTCCCTTTAAAGCATTCTGTCACTGAAAAACCACTACATGCGAGAGTCAATATTCCAACACCACTGCTAGACTACAAACACTCAACATGTAAAGATAACACAACAGGTGAATACAAAGATGAAGTATCCATTTTTAATAACACCAAGACAAGATAGAATTTCTATCAAATATCGAGGCAAATTAATAGGAACAACACATAATCTGAGGTTGGATTATAACACATATACACAATAAATACAAATAATACTGTTTGCAGTCATTATGCATTCATCTAATTATGTATTTGGTCACGGCTTACGTGTTAAATTTGTATTTATTAATAAAAATGTCTAAATACTAAATAATATAAATGGCTCTCACTAAAATTATTTTATAGTTGGTTCTTTTTAAATTTTTTTTTTGCCAATGTAATCTTATTATCAAAACAAATAAAACATGTAAATAATTATTATTCTCTCGGTGGGCTATAGCAAAATTGCTGAAACCCCAACAAATATTGTACATAGCAGCTGTATATATTACTATTGTAAATAAAGACTTCTATTATTATATTATATAAAGAATTTTCGTAAAAAAAGTTTACAGGGGTTGAGAGAGCGCGGATTTAGTGACATTATTTATTAACATTAGAGTTGCTTCTAGAATTTACCAATGAAACGGTTAATATTGTTCAAATGGGTTTGATTCAAAAAAGTGTATTTGTTAATGCGTTACGTAAATTATTTTCGAAATTTTATAAATTGTATTACGTGTCGATAGCAGGGTCATCGCTAATTGAATGAATTTCTAAAGTTGAGAAAATATTACACAATATTAAGAATAATTGTGTTTCGGATTACAAAGTTTAGCTCAAATAATACGATAATAAGTAAATAATATGTATTTTCCTCGAAATTATACGATTATAAAGAAATTGGCCAAATTTAAGTTTAGGTATAGATATTAGGTATTATTATTATTGTAGATTATAGACGCGTCCACAAATTTGTGCGACATTGGATATTTATTATTGATTTGTTTGTTCAACAGTAAAATCCGGTATTATTTTTAAATTATTAATTAGATTTTGAATTATTGAATATAACTATTAGTTCTTGTCCCAGAAGACTCTTACAGTTGGTGATCTCGATAATTATTTACAATTTCTGACTGGAACCTAATAATAAATTTTTTAGAGTTTACAAGATCCTAAAAGTACTAAATAAGAATTCAGGCAGTACATATTAGAATTTAAATAGAACTTAAATTTCGACTCGGGTGGATAAATTAAAGAGGGCAGTTTGGTGTAATGGTTAGCATGCTGGCCTTTGGAGCAAGCTGTCGTGGGTTCGAAGATTGTCGACGCGTCTATAATCTCTAAATAGTAGGTATATAAAGCTGTCTGCCTCTATCTGTTTCTTCGCTTACTTCTTCTAAACCAAGCAAAGGATTTTGAAACGGTTTTCACTAATAGAAAGAGCGATAAACGAGGAATGTTTGTGTATATAATTTGTAAATATTTTGTACAAAATGACTGAACTATGACGGTGTTTTGCCAAAAAAATCTTTTCGTACGCTTCTTAAATTCATAACTCTCGGGCGAAGCCGAACCGGGTTGCTAGTCTACAATAGATACATAAATAAATTAGATAAGTAAATGATATGAACTTGAGTTAATCATGGTTTCGTTTAATTTACAGGCTAATTTTGAACCAGCTTTAATAAAAGAAGAGCCACAGGAAGAGGTTTCATATACAATGACGCAGGAAGAATCGTCTGGAATTGCAAGTGGAGTTGCCATTAAAGAAGAGCCTGAAGACTGGAGTTCGTCGTCCGATGACGAGGATGAAGCGGTTTATTCATTCCATGGATGTTGGCTTAAACGTGAATATTCAAAAAATGAGGGAGATGAACCGCTTGACTTGTCAATAAAAAAAGAAGTCGACTCTTCTTCAGACCCAGAGGTGCCACGATCATTACCCCTCAATGTTTTAATCAAGGAAGAACCTGACCAAAACGATCAAGTGAGCGTGGATAGAACAGAACAAATGGAGTCGTTCTGTACAACTAATTTGTCCGAAGAACATGCCGAAACTACAATCCTTCTCATTCACTTGCTAAAGAAGGATAATTATCCGTCTATTAATGACATAGAAAATGACCCATTTGCGAAAATCGAGCCGCACCCGAAATATTTCGAGGAGTGTAAAAAAAGAAGACAAAGCCAACATTTCCCGAATATGGCGCGGATCAATAAACGGAAGCGGGAGTCGACTGATGAAGAATATTTATCTAAAAGGGCCAAAAATAACCAGGCGGCGAAACGGTCTCGAGATATTCGAGAAGCCAAATTCCAGGCTATGCAACGTGAAATAGACGATTTGGAAGACATTAAAAAGCAACTTTTGGAAATAAAGTAGAATTCTTGAAGAAGCTATCGCAGCTTTTTTTTATTACTAAATTGTAATATTTAGGTACTACATTACTTGGGGGCCATCCATAAATTATATAACGTTCTTTAAAGGGAGGGGGTTTTTTCAATTTGTTTATCTAGGGTTTGTCTAGGGGGGAATGGAAGCCTGAACTACGTTACGAAACATGAAAAAAATAATGTTATCGTTTTTTTGCAAAAAATAACAAAGTATTTATTTTGTGCTATAAATAATTCATATTTTCATAATTTAGGATTTTTTCTTGATTGATAAAAATGTTACGTAACTCCGTATCAGGAGAAGGGCGGGGGGGTCTGATAATATTTTATAGATGGATGGCTTCTTATAATCGATACATTAATAATAAAACTCTTATTTTTATCACAAATACGATTTCACCTACCATTTTCTTAGAGATTTAACTTTAAAATAATTGTTTCGTAAATAGTATTTATTATTGAGATTTTTATGGTTAGTTTTAACCTTTTAACCCATAAAAGTTTACAGGTCATTCAAAGGTAGTAGTCTTAACCGGTTCCTAGACAACGTCCTTTTTTGTATTAGGTTACTCCACGAACAGTGATTTCGTATTGTGGTAAAAATAAGGGTGTTATTATTAATTATTAAATTATTTATTATTCTTAAATTATTAAACAAATTTGACATGCAATTCCTATGGAATTACTCTTATGTTTTAATTATAAACATTTATAAATTGTATTTCATATGGCATAGATTCAAATAGAAATTTGTTGTAGCAATTTTAATATTTTTAAGGTTTTTAAAATTATTGTAAATCATTTTCAAAATTTTATCAAATAATTTCTGTATAAAAAATTTTATGTTTAATTTTTACTTCCGAATTTGTTTGTCAGGAACCGGTTGTCTGTCTGTATATAGCACAGAATCAAATAGGTTTTAGCCATTTTTATATTTTTAAGGTTTTTTAAATTGTAAATTATTTTCGAAATTATATTAAATTTTTTCTGTGCAAAAAATATTTGTTTAATTTTTACCTCCGAATATCTTGCTTGTCAGTCAGTTTTGAACGACTTCCACATATCCGAACGATTTGAAATTTTGTACACATAATACCTATGTATTCCCGATGGCAATACATGAATTAATCGTTTTTATAATTAAATAATCAATTAGTTTTATAATGTATTGATAGTAAAAATATTCGAATGACGTTTCATGTCATACAGACAAATTAATTTACTAGCAAAATACCCCTAAAATGTTAATACATTCGGCCCGACAGGGCAGGATTTACAAATTTTGTTTGCGGATAGTGAGTTACTGAGCCCTTTTTGTTAATTAGTGAGAACACCGGATCGAAGTTCGAGTTAAAAAAAGAAAGAAAATGAATAAGTAGTTAATTTATTATTTATTATGTAGGTACTAAAATGTTAATAATTAATTTATTGGAAAACATTTAATTTTGAAAGTAAATATTTATAATAGGTACTACATTTTTTTATTTTTTAACATTAAAGAAAAAATGACAAAATGAACGAGCAAAACAGGGTTTGGCATTTCGGCCAAGGTTTTTTTGTTTGATAGTCATAAAACTTGACAAATTTCACAATTTATTATCGGATATATTTGATTATCTGTCTGGCTTTTGCCGGACTGTAAATCAACAAAGGGTTTGTGTCACTGCGATATGCAATTCTAGGTTCGAGTCCCATGAAAGTAACAACCAACAAAAACAGCGGTTAATGTCTAATACAGTAGAACATCATTTAAGCGAAAACCTTTTACATTATTTTGTCCGTCTAATTCCAGAAAATTAATTTTAGACACTGCGTATTTTATTTATTGTAGATTATAGACGCGTCGACAACTCAGGTCATTAGTGCCTTTCAACTACACTAAGTAAATAACAACTTTCTTAAAAACTGAATTCCATCACAAAACATGGCAGCCGACCCCGAATGCTCAATTTTAAACTTACACCGGACGCCCCTATGTACTGAAAAAAAACTTGTCTTACCCAAAATGTATTTTTTTAACTTAGGTCATTAGTGTCTTAAATTACATTAAATAACAATTAACCTAAAACCAAATAACATCACAAAAAATCCATGAGCGCTGGTGGGATTCGAACCCACAGGAGTCTAGTCTAGTAGGCTGGTACCAAGTACGCTATCCACTAGGCTACACTGCCCTCTTTAGATGCTGTAGTTATTTTAAAATTTAAATATACAAATACAGTTAACCCTGCGTCACCTACGAACGGAATAGGTACACCTGGCGTTTTTTTCAAATTCCGTCGGCGAGTTAAACGCTTCTAATTGTGCGTTGATAACGCCACCACCACAACACAAAACGAAAAACATTGTTTAGTGCGGGGCAAACTACACTGTAAAAAATGGATGTAAAAACACTATGAAAGTTAAGGTAGAATTCGCTCGATTTTCTAAGTGATTTTACATTATTATTTATTTTTACACAGAAAACTTCATAAAAACTTGGACTTTTACTGTAAAGTTAAACAAATTTGTGATTTTTACATAAATTAAATTAAAATTACATAATTTGTGTAAAGTTCCAATAAAGTGTGTAAAAATTACAAAATAAAATGTATAGTTACATATATAAAATGGATGAATACAAAACAAATTAATGTAAAATTAGTAACCACGCATGCGCAATGTGTTTTTATGGAATCTACGCGATGTGCAGGCGATACCTGTTTGCGACGTCATTGTCTCTTTGTGTGCCTATTACCAGATTAATCGCTGGTTACAAATGTAATCGGCCTTCTCATTTCTTACAGTGTATAGTGAGTTTTGGCGTGATTAACGTCTATTGTCTCATACTGGGGTGGCATTTGAGAAATATTAGATGTAACGGAAATAGAAATAAGTAGCTGTCATGTGAAACAAAACACAACATGTTTAATTCATAACTAGTTTTGTTCCCTTATGTTCACACCATATTCACAACAATTAAGTAGTGAATATTATATTTTGTCAGGCAGCGCTGCGCCTGCCCTGATTGGTTGGCTATTTCTAAGAAAAAATCAAATGTAAGTGTCGGGACTTGAACCCGAAACCTCTAGTTTCCGGCTGCATGAATGAATTGTAGATTATAGACGCTCGACAACAGAGGTCCTTAGCGCCCCGGCTGAATGAGTTACTAATTACTCTACAGTGTTCGAAAGTAGAATCTGTTCTTTTCTTAAATATATGGCAATTTCAAATTTTGTGTTTATGTATAACTATGTTAAGGTCTCCGACTTAGTAATCCAGTTTCAGTGAAAATAAACTATAACTTAAAAAAACTAAAAAACACGCTTTAATGAACTAAAAAGTAAAAAATAATTAATTTTATTGTAAAAAGCGTAGGGTGCTTTGTATCATATTTTCATACTACCCCACGCTTTTTTACAATAAAATTAATTATTTTTTACTTTTTAGTTCATTAAAGCGTGTTTTTTAGTTTTTTTAAATTATAATTTAATTTTGTTTTTTAGTCCTGGAGATCCTGGTCTGGATAATGGGACAAACTTATGGAATTATTGTATTGTAATCGGTCCTTGATAAGTGTGCAAAGTTTCAGTTCAATCTGAAGTTTTTTGCTTATTTTTTTAGTCCTGGAGATCCTGGTCAGGATAATGGACAAACTTATTGAATTATTGTATTGTCATCGGTCCTTGATAAGTCGACAACGTTTAAACTAAATCTGACCGTTCAAAGTTGGTCAAAATCAAGTTCAAAGAAGTCGATTACAAACTGACAAATAAGCAAGCAAGCAAGCACGCAAACATACAGGTGAAGCTAAAAAAAGCGTGTTAATTACTGATCACGGCACGGGCAAAAAGGCAAATCAATCGGGCATTTTTAATTGGGCCAAACCCTACGTTGTGTTTTTTAACGGTCAGTTAGATTTTAGATCTCTATTTCAAATGTGCCATTTATTGCTATCAATTACTGTGTAATACAGCGATCGTGTCGCTAAACACACTCCATATATCATTAAAAGCTGTATCGTGTTCATAGCGAGAGCTCATCAAAACGATTAATAAATTATACTCGTATAAATGTTATTTATACGTCATCTAGCCACGGCCGGATTGAACAAGAAAAACTCGCTAGGCCGAGAGCTAAAATTTTTACTACAATATTGTAGAGACGTGCGTAGCGGTTTGAATACAAAATGATATTACCTACGTTTCTTTGTGGTTGTAGTGAAATTGCAATGTACATTAATTATACCTCAATAATTATTAAATGGAAGCCCGAATGTTAATAACGGAAAATACAAGCCGTGAGGTGGGTCGTTTATTAGGATTAAAGTGCGACCCTAGAGGTCCACACGACGAACTTCCCAATTTGATATAAATTTAATAATAATTAAATTAGATATTACACAGAAAAGTAATCATTTTAATCATTAAAGTATAATTATTATTTATTTTTAACAATAATTAAAAAAAAAAGGCTGAACCGATTTTTATAAAATTTATGTCGAATCAAAATGACGTAACACGTCTCGATTGACACCCTTACGAAGTCGATATAATTTTTTATTCGCGAGATATTGTGTAAAATCTAATTTCGTTGCCAAATCCAGCATTCAAGTTGAAAATTATGACGTGGGAAGGTCGTAAATATTAAAAAGGAAAATTTTCATTTTCACCGGTCCCATTTGAAATCTGGCATTTTATCTAGAAAGTAGAAACATGAAATTTGATACTCTTTTCACAATTACAATAATTACTACAAAATATAAACTAAAATCGTTTTGTATAGTATGTATTGTACAGTCGCGGACTTAATAAAGTGTACACTTGAGTTCACAAATAGTCAGTAGCTTAGCAACAAATTTAGTTTTTAATAGGTAAATATAATTGTCAAAAATTAAAAGAAATAAATGTCGATTAAATGCCTCGAAATTGTTTAAACATTGAACAAAAAAGAAGAATTATTGCAAGATTGAAGGAAGAAATTTGCTAGTATCAAATATTATCAAATCTTTTTATGTTTTAATAGAATAATATTGAGTAATTTGGATTGCATAATAAACAACTGAGGTGTTATGATAATAATTTTTTATTGAATTTTTAGGATGTAACCTTAGTAATTGATACATTACTATCAAAAGCCAAATTACAAAATGCAAAAATTAAAAAAACCGGTAACTAGATGATACAGGAGTAAACTTTATTAAGTCCGCGACTGAACATAATATTATTAACTTCCTAGTACATTGGGAAGTTATTGTAATGGGTCCGAAAATCGAAATCAAAATTTTTAACAAATTTTTATGTTTCAATGTCATTACACTATTTTTGAAAAGATGTATGTGTGTGTACGTACGTATGATATTGTAATGTTCCTTCTCATCAATAACTAGCGGTACCCGTCCGGCTTCGCCCGGGTGCTAAGAAAGCCCGGGTGCAATACTCACTACACACTCGCTTCTCTCGTTCGCTTGAATATTATAAATACACTACTCACTCGCTTCGCTCGTTCGCTTGAATATTATAAATACACTACTCACTCGCTTCGCTCGTTCGGTTGAATATTAAAATTACATTACTCACTCGCTTCGCTCGTTCGCTGTATACATAAACCATCCGTGAAAAATTATCTAAGTGATGGTGAAAACCACATAAAAATCCGTTGCGTGGTTTAGGAGTTACATTACTCACTCGCTTCGCTCGTTCGCTATATATATAGAGATCAGGATAGGTTGATGCTGAAATCAAAAGCGTTGTGTCATCTGCATAGTACACGCAAATCAGTAGATCTTCCGAGACAACTAATCGATAACACGACTCCTTTCAACCCTGGGATACGACTATAAGTACACTGAACCAAAAATAATAGTTCAGAAATGACATTTAGAGCGATGACACACACAGCGGTTTGTCAGCGATTTGTGCCGGGCCGGCAGCCGAGTCAGTTGCCGACTCGACGATGACACAGACGTCACACAGCGTTGCCAACTCAGCATCAGGGATGTGAAAAAATAATCGATTTTTATATTAATCGATTATTTTTTTCTTATAATCTATTTTTAACAATCGATTTTTTTAATAATAATAATCGATTAATTTTTTAATAATAATAATCGATTTTTTATAAATCGATTATATAAATTATAACACTTTTAAATCGATTATATAAATTACACTTTTTTTTATTTATTTTTATTTTTTTTTATTAATATTAATATTAAGAAAAAATATAGGCTTTGGGAAACCCAATGCAGCCAACATTTACAAATTACACGTTTTAATCGATTTTTGTAAACAACGCCATCTGTGCGACGAAAGAAAAAACGTAAAATAAATTCAAACGTAAACTAATCAGTCGGAAAACAGTATGACTGTTTTCGAATAATAGAAAAAATCGATTTTTCCACAAAAATCGATTATTTCTTCAAAAATCGATTTTTTACAAATCGATTTATATTGAAAAGAGAAAAATCGATTACTAAATAATCGATTTATATTTAAAAGAGAAAAATCGATTATTAAATAATCGATTTTTTTTACTCAATGTCACATCCCTACTCAGCATTCAGGCGTTTCTTGTGGAGAACGATGTGTCGAGGCGGCTGAGAGTCGACTTTCTGTCGGCAGGCAATTCTCGCCGCGTTGCAGTGTGCTTTTCATCATTGCAAAAACATTAACATACGTGCCGCCTAGGCACTAACCGCTGTGTGTGTTATTGCTCTTAAACATGGCGGAGTGAAAAATAGTTTGTGTCAACTGTCAAGTAAAAGATGTTTTCAAGGCTACAGAAACAAGCTGATTAAATGCATACGGAATTGACTTACAGGAGTCAGACCGCAGTGAAAGCAGAAGCCGTGTACGTGATAATACTGTTGCGTCTTTTTGAGTCAACATTAATACTCTACATTGTCGATCACAACATTGTTTTGTTTTGACAGTTTCTATGAGCTACGATTTTGAAACAAACTAGTTAATCAAAATTATAATCTCGTTGTGATCAGACATATTTTAGACTCGTGTGGTGGAATAATTTTTATGCTGTCGACGATTACAAATTATCACTGAATTTGAATATTCCGATTTTAATCAGCATAAAGATAGGGTTGGGTTCCCCACATTAAGATAACTTTGGATGTTGACTCGTCCAAAGTGTTGAAAGAAAGGGGTGGATCAACGATTGAGGGTCCTTGTTATCGAGACAAAGTGAAATTTGTTTTCTACAAAAGGTTATACTTTAACGAAGTTCACTGTTCTAATGTTAACAGTGAAAGGCGCTTAATTGAACAAAAATGTCTTAGATTGATTCGAACAATCTTCACTAAACTTAGTAAGATCCAAAGGTTCTCATCAATTAATTCATTCATACATGAAAAAAAACAATTTTATGTATCTTTAACAATCATAATATATTAACTTGCTATAAATTTAACAGGAATTTTACAAATCACAAAACGTCACTGCAATAACAATTTACATGAGTTAAAACAGACATCCTGTTTAACTCAACACATTAAAAGTTGAAAACCGCTGAAGAGCATTATAATTTACAAATCTCTATCTGTATCAAAATCTCAGATTGGTACTGAACAATTTTTATCAATTATAAAAATGCACAATTAGTGTTAATATGTAGACCCAGTGTATTAGGCAACCAAAGTTACATGAAAAATTAATCAATAATAGTGCTATCTCTTTATAAACACACTAGATCACAATAGAAACCAAAATTAGTTGATAATAATGAAAAATTACCTTAGTTAAACACAGGTGAGAAAAACCCATCTGTGACATAAGAAAATAGACAGATGATTTTTACAGGTTAAAATTATCGATCAAAAGAACAGTACAATCTTATTTCAATTAATTAATTAACAAATTCCACCAATTTGTAAAGATTGATGATTTACCAAATTGGTGATAATACATTCCACTATGCTTTAGTTTGTTAAGGCCATATTATTTCGTTTATAAAATCGCTTGTGCGAATCAAAATATATTTGATTTATTTTATGTTAAATACAATTCTGTTAAAATACAACTATGCCATGAATTGATTGTATATGATTAGCAAAATATATCCAAATTTTATTCCACAATTATTATCATACACGTGGTCGGTGTATGCTTAAAATACAACACTCATCAATAGGTTATATTAAAATATTACCTTTCATTTATTAAATTTTATTAATAGTTAAACGAAATATCGAAAATAACGCTGATGACAGCATTAATTATTTATTTTATTTCTATGAAATTTTTATACTAAAATGGCAGACGGCCATGTTGCAAACTCATGCTTATAATTATCACGCAAACATTCATTCATCACTTATCTTTATTCTAAATTATTTACAAATATCTACTTATCTGATTTTGATTGATTGAAGATAATTAAGGCTCTGGGGGACTCCGATGGGCGATAATTATCTATAAAACCCCAGTCTGACTCGAAATATGTGATTCCGTTTCGATCAGATGCTGGCTGCAAGCCACGGTTCAGGCGACTAGAAAAAGTATCCTTAGTGCACGCTACACGAGGCACTCGGCAATGATCATGAATTACGTCGCACCGGACTTAAAACGAGCGCGCAACCATAGAGTATGAATATAAATTAGCATTGGCAACCTTAGATAAAGAATATTATCTGTTGTCATGAACTGTTCCATGACAATATTCCCCGGACAAGAAAAAAAAGAGAAAAAAAATTCTTTGATATTACCCATCAAAGGATTTTTTTTATATCCACCTCGTAACTTAGCGGCAATTGGCCTTTAAAACGTTTAAAATGATTAATATGATGATATCCTAGTTCATGAGATGAACTCGGATGTTCTAGTAAGTAGACATTTGCATTCAATTTTGATTTGATTCTAAAAGGACCTGTAAACAGGACATCCAGCTTCTTTGACCGACGATCATTCACCGATGACAGCGGGTGCGTGCGCAGAAATACCATGTCGCCTGGACTAAACGACACCGATGGCTTCGTATCTTCATGAGAATGCTGGCGTTCTGTGGCGAGCTGCCTTAAACGTCTTCTGATGGATTCTCGATCAGTCGGGTTGTCCTCTACGGATTGTGGAAAATCGGTTTGTTTAACCATGAACAAATCAGGTTTACGGTCGTATTGCAATTCAAACGGAGAAACGCCGGTCGATTGGTTGACATTCGTATTCATCCCGAACGCCACCTTTGGTAACAGGCGACTCCAAAGCGTATGTTGAACGTTGCAGTACAGTCGCAGTAAGGTGCCAACTTGCTTGTTGTATCGCTCAACGGGATTTGCCTTCGGAGTGTAGGGGCAGGTATACGTAACCTCAACACCAAGTTCCGACAGCGGTTCACTGAATTTCTTCGAACGGAAAATAGAGGCGTTGTCGCATAGAATCCTTTTCGCGACACCATGTTCTGGAAAGTAATTCAATTTCAATTTAGTTAAAATTGTTTTGGTAGTTGCCCTACGCAGGGCGTACAACGTGATGTATTTCGTGAACACATCAAGTATCACAAGAATTACAGTGGTACCTCCGGCTGAGCGCACGAGTGGACCAACAATGTCGATAGATAACAAATCGTTTTTATTATAGGATATTACAGAATAAAAACCACCATGCAGAGTGGCAGTGGGGTGCTTGGCTGTTAAACATGGCCAACATGAGTTTACACATTCGATAGATTTATTTTTTAAATTCTTAATAGATACAAAGGGATTCATGACTAAGTAAAGCTTAGTCGCACCTGGGTGACACATGAATATGTGCCAGAATCGTATGTAACGCATCTCGATCTGGCTTGGAACACACAATTTCCAAGAGTTTTTCTTTGTATTATATATAAACAAATAATCATTTTTTATCATATAAGTTGAATTAGAATCTAGGACTGAATCATTATTATTTACAGTCTTTTGACGATTATAAATTGGACTTAAGATCTCATCAGCTTGTTGCATAACCTTTAATTGAGTCATGAGTTTAGAAATTTCTTTTAAATCTCCTTTTGGAAAAATTGCAAATATGAAAACAGAGTTCTGCACTGCAGAATTATCAACTTCACGGATGTTATCATGATTAAAGGGATCTATACAGCCGTAGGTATCATTGTAAAATATTTCAATGGATATATTATTATTATGGTTACATTCGTTTACCGTATCGTAGAGCATATTATATTGTACAGACACACATCGCTGCGAAGCAAGTACACCCTGTGAAAAAATACAACTGCATGGATGAGTATTACTAAAATTACCTAACTTTACAATACCAAACACACGAAATTCATTTTCATTAGAAGTTACACTAATATCATGGGGGTGAAAATATCGCGATAAGCAATCTGCAGCTAAGTTCGATTTTCCTGGACAATATTTTATGTCAATATTGTAACCTTGTAATTTAAGTACCCATTTCAAGATACGAATATTATAAAATTTCCCTTTGTTCAGAACGAAGGAGAGGGCTTGACAATCAGTATAAACAGTGATGTACTCCCCATAAATGTAGTTATGCCATTTATTAGTCGCTTCCACGATGGCTAAAAGTTCTTTCTCAACTGAAGAATAGTTCAACTGAGCCTGATGTAAAATTTTACTGTAGAAGGCCAATATGTTAACCGAAGAGTCTTCGCATATTTGAAATAGTATGCCCGATATCGCATAACGCGAGGCATCGGTCTGGATAAAATATCCCGCACCAATTTTAGGATGATGTAAGAGAGTAATTTTAGTGAATGCTCTTTTTAATTCGTTGAAGGCACGATTTTTATCCTCCGACCACTGAAATGGTAGTTTACTTTGTTTCAGCATGTCATACAGAGGTTTGGCAACATCAGCAAATTTATTTACAAATCGTCTATCAAAATTACACAATCCCAAAAATTGTTGAATATTCCTTCGGTTTCTTGGAACCGGAAAATTTTGAATAGCCATAATTCTATCAGAGTCGGGATATATGCCACTAGTGGTAACTATGTACCCGAGAAATTTTACTTTTTCCGAACAAAAAACACTTTTATCAAAGTTCAACGTTAAATTGGCGCTACGTAGTCTATCAAAAAGTTTAGACAAATGATCTATATGTTGTTCAAAACTACTAGAAATTACTAACACGTCATCGACATAATTAATCACGAAAGAATGCATCAGATCCCCCAAGGCTTCATGCAAACAACAAATAAGTGCAGAAGTAGCCGTTGAAATTCCGAAGGGAACCCGCTGAAAAACATATGATTTGCCATTCACCAAAAATCCAGTATATTTCTGGTGATCCGGATTAAGTCCGATTTGCCAGAAGCTTTTTGTCAGATCAAAAACCGACATAAATTTTATTGCTTCAAAGCGTTGTAAAACTGTTTCAATGTTTTCAGGTTTGTTAGTTTCGGGAGCAATACGTTTATTGAGTTGTCTAGCGTCTAGTACTAGTCGGATATTACCGTCCTTTTTAGGGACAACGTGAATAGGATTAATATATGCGGTATTCTTTCTGGCAATGATTCCCTGATCCAGCATGTTTTTAACCTCATGGGTAACCGCGTCTCTAAGTTTGTACGGAACATTATATAGATTACCCCTGAATACGGAGGTATCGGATATATTTAAATCATGAGTGTAACAATTGGCCAAACCAGGTTGTTCACTAAAGATATCACGATAATCATGAATCAATTTACTTAGCGTCGCTTTTTGATCATGAGATAAATTTAAATTTTCTACTTTATTAAGAATCTCATGACGCCGGGATTCCAAGTCGAGATCTCTAACCGAGAGAGCAGCACAAGGTAAATTTTGCACTTTTTCTTTTCGCGGAGAGATGCGCTCCCTAAAACTAGCTTCGCCGTCGCGACCCCTTTTCTCAGATATCGAGAAATTGTCACCAGAACTAGATGTAGCTGTATAAACATTTCGATCGTCGTATTCATTCAATTTAGAATGATCGATATTTTTATTATTGTTGTCGATACAAGTATCGGACAACCCACAAGATGTGATTCTGAGCAAGCCATGAATCAAGGTTAAATCATTCAAACTGTAATTTACAGCTGAAGATTTACAACTCCCAGATATAGGTTCATTGACCTTATAATCTGGTAAATTAATATTTTGTACATCGTGTCCGACATACAATGGTTTTTTCGTCGATGAGAATAGTCGTGGACCATGCATATTTGCACGAACACACGGTATCTCAATTTTACTACTCTTTTTGTCACTAGGATCTAAAGACGCGATACTGGAATCAGAATCGGCGCACGAAAGCATATTAGATCCAGAGAGGCTATTTATTGAAAATTTCATTGACTCAATTAAATTTGAATCTTTGTTACATAAATCGGTTTTTTCGTGATGATCAACCCCGTTCGAGATCCCACCTGAAACCCCAGGGTCCAGATCAGACGACCTATCATCAATATTATGAAAGTCAATCTCGGTATACAGGCGATTATCTACATAAAATTGTATAACCCTATTATCAAAGTTTATATGAGCATTGTAATCGTTCAAAAAATCAGCACCAAAAATAATACTGCATTTTAATTCGTCTACGACAAAAGCTTTTATCTCAAAATTAATTAAATTACAGGTCACATTAAGAAATGCCTGTTTTTTGATGGCCGAACTCCTTTGACCAACAGCACTAACAATTCTACAACTCTTAACCGGAATAAATGGAATCTGATAAGTTTTAGAAATATTATCCCACATTTCATTGGAGATAGCAGAAATCTGACTTCCGGTGTCAACAAGTGCAACAGTGTGAAATTTACCTATATTAATTTTGATGTATGGCATCTCATCGCTTTTCCAGTTAGAAGTTAATAGAGAGTTTACTTTTAGATTTTCCATACTGGAATTAACACTTAATCTTTCCCCTGTCCAGCGGCTGAGTCTCGACAGGGGTCCAACCAGTTTTTTGGATCCAATTCGAATGAATCCTCCTCGTCCACATCCATTTCAACGAAGTGAACTTGAGGGGAAGGTTTAACTGTAGAATATTTACTTGTTGCTGCATTTATCGTATGAGGTTTAGCATAAGAATTTTTATTAAATTTTGAGGTCGTATTATCGTTATTTATAGGAACATGCTCCTGAGACGTTTTGTACGAACCCGTTTTTTGAAAACTAGGACCACGCTGTGATTCTACATCATCAAGTTCTTTTAATAATTTATAGAAATCTAAGAACGAGCTTAATTGTGCTGTTAATAAAACTCTTTGTATGTGAATAGGGAAGTGCCTTTTCATAATCATAATAAACTCCATTTCACCAATTGGCGGATAAAATTGTTTAGATTTTTTATGGCTTTCCAATAGATACTGTGCCATAGTTTGTCCTTTACTTGACGAATAATGGTTAGTGTAAAGTTCCAGACGAACCTTTTGCTGTCTGTTAAAATCCCAGAATTCATCCAAAAAAATACCCTTGAATGTTTCAAAATTACTAAACATATGTTTAAACTCGTCAAACCAAAAATATGCTGAACCTTCGAAGGTCTGCTCTACTTGATATAATTGTAAGTGATGTGGAATCTGAGTACACCTGATATGCTTCTAATTTGTCTATAAATTCTACCGGATTCTCCGAACTTTCTCCTGAAAATTTCGGAAGCTGAATCTGAATTTGACTAGTTTTAACGAAAGGAGTATTGGCGATACCGTTAATATTATGTAGATTCTCCCAATTAATATGATTTTGGTTATTCGTATGATTAAGATTTATGTTCGGAATGTTCGGATTAAACCAACCATTGCCATTAGAAAAATTTGTTGACATACCTGACCTTCTCGCGTGATAGTTACCCGCTAGGCTGTTAAATTCCGGAAGTTGACTCCCCGAAGTCATCCGTGTTCCGAAGTTATCGGTGAATCTCACATGCGGATGATTCACGGTCGTGTACTGTACACTCGGTGCACTATCAGCTTGAGTTAGATTTGGTTCAGATTGGTGAGCATTTTGATACGTGTCGTACCTTCTTGAATTTGTGAAGGTTGTTTGAGGAACGGATGTAGTTACAGTCGCATCGATGTGTGTCTGAACATTAACCCGTTGACTTTGTTCCATTAGGTGTTTCTGCCATAGTAGAAAACAAATCAGGTTTCGTGTCGTATAAAAGGATTGTCGCAAATTGTCAATTAAATTAACAACAATATCGTCCTCAACTGTGTCCTGTCACGGTCGCCATTTATTATGTGGTGGAATAATTTTTATGCTGTCGACGATTACAAATTATCACTGAATTTGAATATTCCGATTTTAATCAGCATAAAGATAGGGTTGGGTTCCCCACATTAAGATAACTTTGGATGTTGACTCGTCCAAAGTGTTGAAAGAAAGGGGTGGATCAACGATTGAGGGTCCTTGTTATCGAGACAAAGTGAAATTTGTTTTCTACAAAAGGTTATACTTTAACGAAGTTCACTGTTCTAATGTTAACAGTGAAAGGCGCTTAATTGAACAAAAATGTCTTAGATTGATTCGAACAATCTTCACTAAACTTAGTAAGATCCAAAGGTTCTCATCAATTAATTCATTCATACATGAAAAAAAACAATTTTATGTATCTTTAACAATCATAATATATTAACTTGCTATAAATTTAACAGGAATTTTACAAACCACAAAACGTCACTGCAATAACAATTTACATGAGTTAAAACAGACATCCTGTTTAACTCAACACATTAAAAGTTGAAAACCGCTGAAGAGCATTATAATTTACAAATCTCTATCTGTATCAAAATCTCAGATTGGTACTGAACAATTTTTATCAAATATAAAAATGCACAATTAGTGTTAATATGTAGACCCAGTGTATTAGGCAACCAAAGTTACATGAAAAATTAATCAATAATAGTGCTATCTCTTTATAAACACACTAGATCACAATAGAAACCAAAATTAGTTGATAATAATGAAAAATTACCTTAGTTAAACACAGGTGAGAAAAACCCATCTGTGATATAAGAAAATAGACAGATGATTTTTACAGGTTAAAATTATCGATCAAAAGAACAGTACAATCTTATTTCAATTAATTAATTAACAAATTCCACCAATTTGTAAAGATTGATGATTTACCAAATTGGTGATAATACATTCCACTATGCTTTAGTTTGTTAAGGCCATATTATTTCGTTTATAAAATCGCTTGTGCGAATCAAAATATATTTGATTTATTTTATATTAAATACAATTCTGTTAAAATACAACTATGCCATGAATTGATTGTATATGATTAGCAAAATATATCCAGATTTTATTCCACAATTATTATCATACACGTGGTCGGTGTATGCTTAAAATACAACACTCATCAATAGGTTATATTAAAATATTACCTTTCATTTATTAAATTTTATTAATAGTTAAACGAAATATCGAAAATAACGCTGATGACAGCATTAATTATTTATTTTATTTCTATGAAATTTTTATACTAAAATGGCAGACGGCCATGTTGCAAACTCATGCTTATAATTATCACGCAAACATTCATTCATCACTTATCTTTATTCTAAATTATTTACAAATATCTACTTATCTGATTTTGATTGATTGAAGATAATTAAGGCTCTGGGGGACTCCGATGGGCGATAATTATCTTTAAAACCCCAGTCTGACTCGAAATATGTGATTCCGTTTCGATCAGATGCTGGCTGCAAGCCACGGTTCAGGCGACTAGAAAAAGTATCCTTAGTGCACGCTACACGAGGCACTCGGCAATGATCATGAATTACGTCGCACCGGACTTAAAACGAGCGCGCAACCATAGAGTATGAATATAAATTAGCCTTGGCAACCTTAGATAAAGAATATTATCTGTTGTCATGAACTGTTCCATGACACTCGCCATGATTAAATCAAATGTTGTTGTGTGTTTTATTTATTTATTATTAATTTTATATAAAGATCTATGTGCCACGCAGTTTTACATTTTAAAAATTTTTTACATTTTAAAAATGGTTTTCGTAATAATTTAGTCAAATGACAAATTCGTTCTTTAAGATAACAATTTTATCACAAAATATAGTCCAAAGTATTAGATTAATAATTTTTTTTCATTTGAATAAAAATTATAAGTATATTAGTGTACTGTATTATGCAATTGTTAAAGCATTATGTAATCTGTAATTTATTGTACACTTTTATCAGAAATATATTTCAGTCTTTTAAAACTATCTGAAGTCTGCATATCTCACAGTGGCGACGAAATGACTCAAATTATCGGAAATTTGACGGAATTTAACCCGCGTGAAAATACTTGGAGCGTTTATAAAAAAAGATTACATCAATTTTTTATCGCTAACAGTATAGAAGATGAAAGGAAAAAGGCAATATTTTTAAGTAGTTTAAACGAGCAAGCGTATAAACTCTTAGAAAATTTGGCATTACCAAATGATCCAGAGTCTAGAACTCTCACTGTGTTATTGGAGCTCTTTGATAAGCATTTTAAAACTCCAACTTCTGGATTTCTCGAAAGAGATACATTCTACAGGGCACAGAGGGTCAATGAAGAATCCTTAACAGAATGGGCAGCAAGAATTAGGCAACTGGCTACTGACTGTCATTTTGGAAATTGTTTAAATACGATGTTAAGAGACAGATTCATTTTGGGACTGAGCAGTGGACCAGCCAAGACTAAGCTGTTTTCTGAAGATGTGGGATCTCTAACTCTGGACAAGGCAATCGAGATCGTGCAATCGGTTGAAGCGGCGTACCAGCATCACGAGAATGTTCCAGGAACTTCACAAGATGGCAATAGGTTCACAGTGAAAGCAGAGCCGGTTTACAAGCTACAGGACAGAGGAAACAATCGGCAAGAAGGAAGGAAAAAATGTAAAGTATGCGGTCGTTCTAATCACGTAAGAGAACAATGTAAATATAAAGATTATGTATGCTCGATTTGTAATAAGAAAGGACATTTGAAAAGGGTTTGTAGGAATAAAAATTCCAATGCAACGCAACATAATTATGTAGAGACAAGACCTGTTGAAAATGAAGATACAAATTTATACCATATTCAATCTAATAAACCACCAACTCCTATAATAGCCAATGTTAAATTAAATGGTAAAGATTTTAACTTGCAAATAGATTCAGGTGCTGCTATTACTGCATGCTCAGAAAATTTTTGGAAAACGTTCTTTAATGAAATTCCGAAAAAAGAGACTGATACTATTTTGTCTGTTTATAACGGTTCTAAAATTAAACCTCTCGGTTTTATTGAATTAAATGTATCATTTGGCAACAAACATCATAATGTTAAGTTTTATGTAATTAAAGGAGGTAATAAACCTATTTTAGGATTAGATTGGATGTCGTTGTTCAATGTAGGATTAAAAGAATTGAATCAAATAAGTAGAGTTAATGATATACCCAATGATGTTACAAAAATATAATGACATTTTTAGTGATGATATAGGGAGATTTAATAAAGGAAAAATTCTTTTTGAGTTACATAAAGATGCTACACCTATTTACATCAAACCACGACCTTTGCCTTTCGCTTTTAAACAAAAGGTTGAAACAGAATTAGAGCGTTTGAAAAAGTTAAATATTATATCTCCCGTAACTTATTGTGATTGGGAAACGCCAATAGTCCCAGTTATGAAAAAAGACGGAACTGTTCGAATTTGCGGTGACTATAAAGTTACCTTAAATAAGTTTTTAAAAATTGATAAACACCCTTTACCTCGTATAGAGGATTTATTTTTACAATTGCAAGGGGGTAAAGAATTTTCGAAAATTGATTTATGTAGAGCTTACAATCAGATAGAATTAGCAGATGAATCAAAATTATTAACCACGATTAGCACACATAAAGGTTTGTTCACATTTAACCGTCTTCCTTACGGGGTATCTACAGCTCCTGCCAAATTCCAAAAGATTATGGAGAAAATATTAACTGGAATTGACGGGGTCATAGTTTATTTAGACGATGTTTTAGTGACAGGCAAAGATCGTGCGGAACATATGATAAGACTTGAAGAAGTATTAAAGCGTTTGAAAGAATGCGGTTTGAAAATTAAGAAATCAAAATGTAATTTTTTTGAAAAAAACGTAAATTATCTAGGTTTTATTATAGATGAAAAAGGGTTACACACTTCTCCAGAAAAAGTGGAATGCATAAAAAATGCTCCAAAGCCGACCAATATCACAGAATTACAATCATTTCTTGGCTTAATTAACTATTACAGGAAATGTTTGCCTAATATTTCACAAATTTTAAGTCCATTATATGAATTATTAAAAAAAGATAGTTCTTGGAAATGGAGTGATGAATGTGAAAAAGCATTTGATATAGCAAAAGAAATGCTTTCATCTTCAAAAATATTAGTTCATTTTAATCCCGATGTAAAGTTTAAATTAACTGTTGATGCCTCTGATAAAGGTATTGGAGCAATTTTAATGCATGTATACGGTAATAATGAAACGAAACCGATTGAATACGCATCGCGCACATTGTCGAGTACTGAAAAAAAGTATTCACAGATCCATAAAGAAGCCCTGGCTATAATTTATGGAGTAAAAAAGTTTCAGCAATATTTACTAGGTAGAAAATTTATACTGGAAACGGATCACCGTCCTTTGTTAACAATTTTTGGATCAAAATGTGGTATTCCACAATTAGCGGCAAATAGATTACAAAGATATGCAATTTTTTTGGCTAATTTTAATTTTGAAATTAAATATGTAAGATCTAAACAAAATCAGGCAGATTTTTTATCACGTGCACCAGTAAATGCTGCTGAAATATTTGATAATGATTTTGAACAAGTTCATTTGTATTATGTAACGTCAGAATCTAATTTACCGATTACGGAACAGATGCTAAAAGTTGAAACATTGAATGATGAAATATTAGAAAATGTTAAAAATTATCTTTGCAATGGCTGGCCTAATAAAATTTATGATACTTATAAACCGTATTATTTGCGTAAAAATCAATTGAGTATTGAAAATGATTCTTTGCTTTGGGGACACCGAGTTGTTGTACCCACGAATTTACGTGTTTTATTGTTAAACGAGTTGCATAAAAGTCATCTCGGAATCGTAAAAATGAAATCTAAGGCTAGAAGTTATATATGGTGGCCAGGCATTGACAAGGAAATTGAAAAAATTGCAAAAAATTGTGATTCTTGCATGATTCATAAAGACGCTCCGGCAAAAAATAAATTAATACCCTGGAATTGGCCTGAAGAGCCTTGGGAGAGAATTCATTGTGATTTTGCTGGACCGTTTTTAGGAACAATGTTTTTGATTATTGTCGACGCACATAGCAAATGGATAGAGGTATTTCCTATGAAAACTGCAAATTCGCTAAATACTATTACGGCGATGAGAAATGTGTTTGCACGTTTCGGACTGCCAAAATTTTTCGTATCTGATAACGGTATGCAATTCACGAGTAAAGAATTTAAATGTTTCTTAAATGAAAACGGAATTAAACATTTGCTAAGCGCTGTCAGACACCCTGCTACAAACGGAGCAGCGGAGAACGCTGTTAGAACTATAAAAAATGCGTTAATTAATTCTTTGAACGAAAATAAAAACAAAAACGTAGATATTAATTTAATTTTAAGTCGATTTTTATTGGATTACCGCACTTTACCGCATAGTGTTACCGGTGTAAGTCCTGCAAAATTAATGATCGGTAGAGATTTAAGAACGCGTTTAGATCTGTTAAAAAATAAAATAAATTATCCCGATTCTAATATAATTGAAATTAAAAAAAAAGTTCAAGAGAAACAAGAAAATCAAATTAAAAACTACGGAGGGAAAAGAAGCAATAATTTTAATGTCAATGAAATAGTTTATGCACGAGACTACAGGCTAAATGGACAAAACTATACAAAAGCGAAAATTGTAAAAATTTTGGGACGACGACATGTTATTCTAAAGACGTTTTCTGATAACTTGGAGTGGAAACGTCATTACAATCAGCTAATCAAAATCGACGTTTGGTTTTATGACCATAATTTGAAAAGCAATTTAAATTAAAGAGTTGACTCGCCTGAAAAAGAAAAACCACCGGAAAGACCCAAACGGAATGTACAACCACCGGACCGATTAACTTATACAAAATAAAATCTTATTGAAATAATATTTATTTTATAAGAATTGTCATTTATTTTAAATCATAAAAAAGATATTTATTTTTCAATTAATGTAAGGGAAATGTACTGTATTATGCAATTGTTAAAGCATTATGTAATCTGTAATTTATTGTACACTTTTATCAGAAATATATTTCAGTCTTTTAAAACTATCTGAAGTCTGCATATCTCACAATTAGAAATCGTGATTATAATAAAATTAAGAAAAATCGCAGGACAGTGGACAAAATATTTGATTTATTAAATGTACAATGTTTCGTCTATAGATTTATACTTGTTATACATGTTATGAAATTATGCTAACATTTGTATTATTATTATTATCTATATATTTAAAATACAAGCCCTATTTCTCTAGACAATCCGCCAGCAACCCCTGCTCAACCGATTGACTTAATTTTTTTTTAAACTAAGGCCTTTAGTCCATAGATATGTTATCGCAATTTTTTTTTGGTGAAATTTCTTTAAAAGGGGTGATTTCAAGCGATAATAGTAAAAATGACGAGGGGGCAGTGGGGTGAAGAGAAACGTAAACAGAGAAAATCCATCGGCGTTCACGATACATGAGTGTGAGAGAAATGCAAATATGTACGCATGTCGTGGATAGGCTATGCAAACAATAAACAATGAAACAACTTGACAGTTGTACATTTTAATTTTTAGAGCCCAGATTTTAATAGGGT
Organism: Mongoloraphidia duomilia; assembly: GCA_039654895.1. NCBI lineage: Eukaryota > Metazoa > Arthropoda > Insecta > Raphidioptera > Raphidiidae > Mongoloraphidia > Mongoloraphidia duomilia. The sequence goes on from CM077528.1 coordinate 187,085, forward strand.
TATATTGACAAAATTTCCAAAAGTATTTAAAATTAAACAATAAAAATGTATATGTACGTGCAAATTTTTTTTCTCTTTTAAATATAGTACTTAGTTTAGACACATTATTAATAGTTTTTTATATTGACAAAACGTCCATTGACAATGACATTATAATGAAGGGAGGTTACCTCAGTGTTGCAATACTTCTATAACTACACCTGAAAAAAGGCATTCATATTCGTGCTCTATAATATAAGCTGAAATACGAAGAAAGAAACTTGGAAGAAAAACCGATGTTTCTCAAATACCGACAAACTCATCGATTTTTTTCTGAAGATCATTCGTACGTTAGTATTACACTGATAGATACGTTCTATAGCTTCTAAAAAACTATTATTTTACGTACACTTTAAAGTTATGTTTGAATCAAAAATATTTATCAAAAATTATATTAAAAACATATCGTTAAAAGCTAGGTTATGTGTTTTACTCACGCGTTCGTATACACAATGATATTGAGAAAGCTTGAAATATATATTTCTTATTGTTTTCTTAATACTGTGATTCATATTACATATAGAAAAGGTTTGTGCTGGCAAACATTTTTTTTTGGCGATAGCCTTTACTAAACCATTGTTCTTTGAAGACAGTGTTAAGTCGTCGCAAAAAAGTTTTGCACGGGTACACTAGTTGATTGTTAAAATTTATAGTCAACATAATTTGTTACCATGTTTTTGTCTTATGTACCCTATCTTATGTTAATTGCTATGGTTAGTAATTAATATTAATTTCCATAAATATTGTTACTTTTATGTATGCACTTGAAAAAGTCTAAATCTATAGACGAAACGTTGTACATTTAATAAATCAAATATTTTGTCTACTATCTTGCGATTTTTCTTAATTTTATTAAAAATTATAAGTTGGTAAAAAAATTACAAATTAAATATGTATACATGTACTAAAAATCGTCCACATTTTTATTCGTTAAAATACATTGAGTTATTTTGTCAAAAGGAATTAAAATTAGCATTGATTTTTCAAGTAAAATTTTTAATCGACGAATATTATTGATGTCGAATAATTTTCATTTTTTTGAGTGAGGAATAAAACCGTAAGGAGATTAAATTTATTTGAGAATCAAAAAAGATAGGGTTAATTATTGCAACGAAAGTAAAAATAGACAGCTATTTTATTATGTACATAATGCTAATTTTTGAAATTTTTGGCCGATTAAAAATAATAATGAATTATTATTATGTACAAAAATTTTTTTTTACTGATCTCATTTATCACTCTTTTAGATGTAATAGCCAAGGCAACATAGCATGTCAAAATGACGAGTGTATTGTTATAGAAAAAGTCTCCCACTATAAATATTTAGGTGTATATGTCAGAGTTTTTGTTCAACGAGCGGTTGTTTTTATTTTAAGAAAAACAAAAATACAAATAAATTTGCGTATTGGCACGTGGTGCGGGCAATATTAAATATTTCAACTTAACAATATTGTCTTATATCAAAATAATATAATATAATATTCACCATATAGTTTATTAATTCTTTCATTCACTTTCACTTTTATTTTCATAGGCCGTCTGCCGTTTTGATTTTATTCTTTCTTCTGTTCGTCTTTTCATGCGTAGGTACTTCTTTAATTCACATTCGTCCATCTTATATTTTCTTCTTCCTCTTCTTTGTCATTTTACCTCCTTGAGCTGCGGGACTTTGGACTATGTATATCTGCAAACAGCTAGATTGAATCTTGAGCCGCTACATATATATATATATATATATGTGTGTTTCCACGATAACTCTCGACAGATTTAATCGATTTAAACGAAATTTGGTACACACATTGGAACCCAACACCGCACGAAGCTTATTGAAAATGGGCCCGATCGGACCATTTTAAGGGTAGTTTTTAGGGGTTGAAAAAAGTTTTTGGGTCAAAAAATATCGAAAAAAATCTCAGAATTGTTTGAAAATTGAAATTTAACCCTTTAGTAGAGATTAAAATGTGTTGCTAAAATTTTAACAAAATCGGCACGACAGGACCGGACTTACAAATTTTATGAAAATACTAGTTTGCGGATAGTAATTTATTTGCTGACGGGTGTACTTAATTTGGTACAGAAGTTGCATTGAAAATAATATTGAAATTAAGAAAAAAAATAAAATTTTAAGGGATGTATTAAGGGGTTAAATTTCTTATTTTGTCCAAAAACAAACTTAAGTTCATATAATAAAGCCACAAGGCCAGTATTAACAAATACACTATAATGTCGGCAAGGTTTGGCATAGACTTAATCGATTTAAACGAAATTTAGTAGACATGTTGGAATCCATCACCGCACGAAGCCTATTTAAAATGGGCGCAATAGGATCACTTTAAGAGTGTATTAATAAAATTTGAGCGAACGAGCGTAGCGAGTGAGAAATGTATTAATAATATTTGAGCGAACGAGCGAAGTGAGTGATTAATGTATTAATCATATTCAAGCGAACGAGCGAAGCGAATGAGTAATGTATTAATAATATTCGAGCGAAGCGAGTGAGTAATGTAATATTAACTCATAAATTCATAGCACCCGGACGAAGCCGGATGGGGCCGCTAGTATTAATTAATTAAAACCGTTCTGAAATTATCGCATCCAAACATGTGGTCATAATAACAGGGATGCCGGAAGACCTGTTGTGTTGAGAGCTCAACACGTGTGAAAATTCCGTGTGTGGAATTCAATACGGAGAATTTTCACGCTTTTTCGGGAATGCCCAAAAATTATTGCCATATGAAAGAAACCGTCCTCTTTTTCACTTATATGCGTCAGACAAATCCATGGTAAAAGGACCTTATCCCAGAATTCGTTCGATTTGTAAATTATTGACAATTTCCGCACCTTCCTATACAAATGAGAAAAGTTTTGTGACACTAAAAAGACTGAAATCTTATGTGCGTTCTACGATGGGTTAAAAACGGTTAAATAATATTGCGATTCTAGATATTTATTATTTACCATGAGTTGGCTGACAAAATAGACATAGAAAAAGTTATAGGTACCAAATGAATGAATGTGTTTACTTTATCTAAAGATGTACCTTGTTCGACGGAAGAAACGTTTTTGTAAAAAATAAATAACACTGAGAACGCTTATTTTGTATATCCTTCACAAGTCTGTAGTGTATTGTAAATTTCTGAAAATTTTCATTTTTTCGTTTTGTTAACATGACGTATGCATATTAAAATGAACATACTGAAAAGTTCTGTGGAGCTTAACAAGTACCTGCCTATAATATTTCACTCGACTAGATTAATTTGAAAAATTTTCATTATTCAGTTTCTTATATTTTTACTCCAGACCATAATAATTTTCTAGATTAGTAGTATCTAGATACTTTTTTAACAATGTAGGTATCGGATATTAAACGAAACTACGGCAGATATCAGTAAGTACATAGGTACCAGTATGTTTGATTTTTTTCTAAATATGAATGAATGAATTGTGAATTATAGACGTTCGACAACAGAGGTCATTACATCTGATTCTAAATTGTGTGTGTTTTAAAGACCACCAACAGCTAAGGTTATTTGGGCCTAGCAACAATTCATATTTTCATTTCATTATTTTTTTTTTAATAATAAATTGAAAATCCAATTGACACTTTTACCAGCTCTCGGGCTAGAGCCCGGGAACTTGTAATAGAAGAACCATAGCAACGCCATGTAAACAACAGCATCGCTACACTCTCGGCTATTCTCAAGCCCCATCTGATTCTAAATATGAGGAATGGTAAAGTCGAAGTTTGCATAATATTATACCTACTAGCTACTACAAACTTCAAAAGTATCTTACCTAGCCACTTGAGAAGTATCTTAATTTTCGAATACAGATACTTACTACAGTAAAATGTATTTTAGATATAAAACAGTATCTTAGATACAATATATTCCCCAGCTCTGCGAATGATTTCCTGTGGGTTTGTTTCTAATGTTAAAAAAATGCAACAATTACGTTTATAAGAAAGCGGTTTTATTGTTGAACAAAATGCCTAAACAAATTTCTTTACACTGAATCCCGTGATTCTATAACTTTTCGTTTGAAAGTATTTCATCTTGGGTGTCAATCCTAACTTAGTTTCAGCATCTAGTAAAAAATATCAAATCGCGTTTAATCTACCATAAAATCATTAAAAAAATATATGATTATTAGTTATTACTGATAATAAAAACGGCAAAATAATCTTCATTATAGATGAATGAATGAATGAAATGTAAATTATAGTCGCCCGACATTCATTATAGATAAATAATATGACTTCCTATTGGTAGTAGACATTTTTACTTTTTTTTAATACAAAAAATAAATAAGATTTTTTTTAAAATATGTTATTTAATTGAAGAAAAAATTGTGCTAACAATTAATAGACAGGTAAGTACCTATATAATACTGATATAATATGATCTTACAAACAAATTATAATGAAAATATAAATTGACCTCAAAAAAAACTGGACACCTTGAAATATGTTTAAAAAACACATAAACGTTTAATAATTTAACTATAGATTGGCATTAGGTTGAAGAACCATTAGTTTTTGATACGGGATGTACAATTTAGTTAATAAATAATGACAAATAAACAAAGAAATAAATTTTATTTACAAAGTAACATAAAAAAAAACGAACTTTTGTTATTGTAAAAAAAATACAGGTGACTGTTTTTAATGGATATCTTCGAAGTTGTTAATAGCGAGTGTGCCCTCCTCGAGCCTGCATTACGGCATTTAACCGTCTTGGCATTGAGTTAATCAAATTCCTTATGGAAATTTCAAATTTTTCTTGAAGGGCCATTCTCAGCTCTTGAAGAGTCTCTGGCATGGCTGGACGATGACGAATCCGTCTCTTTAGTTTAACAGCCCGTATCCAAAACTAATGGTTCTTCAACCTAGTGCCAATCTATAGTAAAATTATTAAACGTGTATGTGTTTTTAAACATATTTCAAGATGTCCGGTTTTTTTTGGAGGTCGGTGTATAATAATTTTTATCTAGCTATACAGAAATACAATACAAACATTGTTCCTTAACATATATTTCTTGATTATTTGAAATCAGTACATGACTAATTGATAATTCAGTTTTATTTTATTATTTTTTTATTTTTGAACTGTCCATTGTTTTAAAATATATTTTATACAGTTTATAAAAGTACAGTACAAGTTCTATTATTCGATACCATAAAAAACAGTCTGATGTCGGATTACTGGAAGTACAGGCCAAGTCGAAAGTCCTTTATAATGGTAATGTAATTTTGCGAAACAATTTGCATGTTGGGCTGACATTCTTGGAGGAACTACGACAGAGATACATTTTTTAACTGACAGCATTTTTTCATCTTCATGGTTTGATTTTATCTTGTCCTCAAAATTTTTATAAAGTATTGTCCTAGTTCTCTTTATGTTTAAAAAAAAAACAGTGCGGGCCATAGTGTACGGTCCAGCACGTCACATAACTGAAATCCGTCTGGCATTCGTAAACTTCAAATTTTTGTTTTCAGTGTTAATATCTGATAATGTCTACATTTCTGACCGACTGAAATGTCAGTAAAAAATTTAACATAGACAAAAACTATTTGTAGTTGTGATGTGTGTCAAATTATAAAGATGCACTTCGTCGATGGCGTAAAAACATCTGATTATTATTGGTGTTTTAGAATATCAAATTTTGGATTATCCAGCTTGTACTGTTTTTACATTAAAACAAATTTTAAAATATATGTACAATAAATTATCTATTTAAAATTTAAATATTCAATTTTAATATTGATAATATGATAATAATAGCCATTGTGTACTGTATTTAAATGTGAAGAATTCTTATTAAATATTTCTAAAATCCAGCTTTTTTCATACAAAGGCTTTTTATAGAAATTCAAACATTAATTGTGGTTCATAGAATTCTTTTTAAGTTACATTGGTTTTCATAATATTAATTAATAACATATGGTTATAAAGAAGAATGTACTTAATATTAGTACATATTTGCATCTGCATTCAAATTTCAGAGCAATAATTGAAAGCTGTTCTGAATATAGGTAGTAGGGTATAATTATATTTATTTCATAGTGAAGTAGTCTAAAACCAAAATAATTTAAATGTCGTTCAGAACTGGTTAATGGAGAAGTTTCCTCTATTTTTATTTTTTTTAATTATTGAAAAAGCGAATTGATGAAATTGTGGAAAAATTACAAAGTTTTAAGAGTTCAAAGTTGCGCTTTGCCACAACTTTTGAGTAGCGTGACGTAATTTCTTTCACCCGTTGGCGCGCGCGCACGTTCAACGTACCATTGTCAAACCAAAGCAATGCACTCGGCGACGTCACAGCAGTAAACGTATCGGTTAAAATATCAAGTTTAAAAATCTATTGTTTCATTATTTATCAATTGATTTCACACTTTTCTTTGCAAATACATTTGTTTTGGCCTATATTTTCCTATCACTGAGGAAAATATTGCGTTTTGAAGGTAAGGAAACTTCTCTATTCTACTGAGATTAGGTATTGTGACGCAAGCCTGGGCTGCTCAAGGTCGGTTGCGGGGGTGGGCTGTCCGTAATTTGTGACGATATCGCTAACAAAAAAAAGATAAGACAGTAGACTATTGCTACGCTTCCGTCGATTTTAGAATTCTGTCACAGCGCTTATTAGGGACATTAAGAGTCAGGGTCCCGAGAACGGTTGGAAGTATTGGGCGCCAGAAGTCACGCTGAACAGTTGTGAAGCAGGTGCCGTCGACTTCAAACAGACCTGAAAGAGACAGAGCACAGAGACGGGCGGGCAAACAATTAAAACACGCAATAATTACTAACTGAAATTATATAATATAACAAAATAATCGTTAGCACAATATGCTTGAAATTATCAATAAGATCTGACGTAACCGACACACCAAATATCTCTCTAAATTAAAAAAAAAACTTAACAATAAAACGGCTACTAATAAACCAAAATAGATACGTAAAAGATTGCAATCTATTTACTTTAAACAATAACCTGGACGGCGCGTCAACCTACGATCAGCTGGCTGGAATTTATTTCCCGGCAAGCGAAAATTATAAATTTACTTAACCAAGAAGCCGGTTTAACTAAGTACAAGTAGCACTTAAAGTTTATACATGGTGACGGTGTTCATAATGACAACTAATTTTCCGACAGGAAAATTTCAACGTACAGCAGGACTTTATACAATTTTTCCTACTACCATTTAGAAACTTCAGAGTGCAAGGAAAACTGAAACGGTAGGATGCCGCGTCGTACCTTCAATAATTAATTATTTATTGTAATTTATTTTCAATAACTGATTAAAATGTAAACAACATTTAAAATAAAAACAGCTAGTCGATCGACACAAAAGCAAAATACAACGCGTCGCAAGTAGTTGCGTTAATTCTTGTTGAATATTGACAATGTTATATGATAAAGATTTTAATATCAATTTTGTTGCAAATAGTAATTAATTCCACGTAAATTGTTGTAAATTTCAATCGGTTTTCAAATCAAGTATAAAACTGCGAACCAAACTTTAATGTCATAAGACGGGAAATTAATTCATTACGTTGCACTACACGATTTCAATCACGATTATTTATCATGGGGTGAAAATACACTATTAAAACGAAAATGCCGTCAGAATTACACAAAAAAACATTAGTATGGAAAAATCCTACCAGATTTGATGATTCGCGAGTACCTTCGTTGTCGAGCGCACCTGCTTCAGCTGTAGACTGGCGTTGATCACCACACAGACAATGATGTACAGGTGGACGACCAGGTTATTATGCTCCTGATGCCTCCGGGAAAACAGGAATACCAACAAAGCTAGACCCCGGCGTAAAAACTAGGGGTAATGATGCTTAAGACGTGCACGTGGCGAACATTACACACAACAAATTAACTGCACGTACACCGTGGCCCGCACAATCGACCACTGGAGGCGAAAAGCCAATTCAACAACACTCTACGCACTCTCCACAGGACCCTGATCGACAGGAACAACAGAAAATACACTTCTTTTCCACAACAAAAATTTGCTGCACACCAGTTAAAAACCAACGCCCGAATGAATCCTTTCAACAAGATCTCACCGCTCGACTCGACTCGGTGGGACCTGATTCTATCTCATCAACCATCTTGTCTAAATATTTAAATATTCGTCACAGTATATACGAAATAATTAAATAGTATAATATTATTTTATTAGTGTATTTGCCATATATGGCACATACACTATTGGCGTCGGTCGGATGGCGGGACCTAGGGTCGGACCAAAATTTCTCGACGTTTCATAGCCTCCTGAACCCTTTGGCACCATTTGTAAAAATGTCTGTTTATATATGTGTATATATATGTGTACGGGCTATAACTTTCGAAAGAGTTAATTGATTTTGACGAAGTTTGGTAGGCACGTTGCAATCCATCGCCGCACGAAGCCTATTTAAAATGGGCCCGATCGGATCATTTTAAGGGTGGTTTTTAGGGGTTGAAAAATGTTTTTGGGCCCAAAAATACCGAAAAAATTCTCCGAATCAATTCAAAATTGAAATTTAACCCTTTAGTTACGATCAAAATGTGCTGCTAAAATTTTAATAAAATCGGCTCGGCAAGACCGGACTTACAAATTTTATGAAAACACTAGTTTGCGGATAGTGCTTTACTTACTGAAGGGTGTATTTAATTTGGTACCGAGGTTGCATTGATAAAAATATTGAAACTAAGAAAAAAAATATTATTTTAAGGGATGTATTAAGGGGTTAAATTTTTTATTTTGTCCAAAAACAAACTAAGTTTACGTATTAAAGCCACAAGGCCTGTATTAGCAAATACACTATATTGTCGGCAGGGTTTTGGCACTGCGACCCGAGTTTTTATAATATGTTAAATATAACATTATAGATAATGGGAGATAGTATTTTTAACGCACGTTGGAAATGTTGAATTTTTAAAAACGGAAACAACATTGTGTGTTGGTGCTCAAACTTTGGAAAATATGCAACCATGACTTAATGTTGCAAATCGTCGTCGTACAACCTAATGGTCATATATCATTTTTTTACAATTTTAAGTAAGACTGGTAACATAATCTCAAGACTGCCCTACGAGTCTGTTCAACTGAAGTATTTTATGGTACAAAACAAAGCTTTAAAATAAATTAATAGAAACCATCTTGAATTATATTAAGTCATTTTGTCTTAAATTATCAGCGATTTATAATTGTCAAGAAAGTAAATTTAAATCAACAGAAAACATTACGTTTGAAACTAAATGTCCAGAAAACTTGAGGTACATGCGTTTTTCCCTATGAACAATTGATAAAATTTTCAAAAAACAATAATAGTAATTTATGCTATATGTGGGATAAATAGCAAATAATCTGACAGTCGTGTCTTGATACGAATGCCTCATAAACCTTACAGCGAATGTCGTAATCACGACTGTCATAATATTTGCTACTTATCCCACCTGTAGCATACAATACTTTTTACAACTACTGCTCTGGAAGTTGACTTTGAGAGAAATAGGGTAGAAGTACCGTTTTTGGCCATCTTTGCACCGTTTTTGGACAGTTTAAATTTGAGTTAATTTATAAAAAATTGCAATATTAAAATGATTTTTTATTGAATTTTCATTTTTTTACACCTAATTTAATTACTATACATGAACGATAAAAAGTAAATTATTATCGTGACATTAGATGGCGTTTCAGTAGTCTCTAGTAAAGTGAAAAAGATAGAGTGAGTTAAGTACAGATTGTGTTCGTGAGGTTATATTTCTATAGTAGTATAGTTTAGGCGGAATCCGTGCAGTTATGTGATATTTAACCGAACATGTGCGTTTATGAAACACATATAGTCAAGTATGCGATTATTGTGTATTTCGGAGATGACATACAGCGCTCGAAAAGTCAACTTCCAGAGCTGGCGTTGTAAAAAAGAAATTTGTAAAACTCATTGCTTTGCAAATAAAAAAAATGAATCAATGAATTCAAGACACCTTGAAATTAAATAGGTGTTATTAATTACAAGATAAAAAATCTCAGCAGGTCCGTTGCATTTTTAATAGCTGTTGCTATTTTATTTAAGCTTTGTAAAATCAAGTGGACTTCATCCCTAAAAAAGAAATAATATATGAGCGCACATACAAAATTATTATATTCGTAAAAACTTCAATAATCTAAATTGTGAAATAGTGTTTTAAAGACCACCAACAGCTAAGGTTATTTGGGCCTAGCACCAATTCGTATTTTCAATTCATTATTATTTTTTTAAGAGTAAATTGAAAATCCAATTGACACATTTACCATCTCTCGGGCTTGAACCCGGGAACTGGGGACTTGTAATAGAGGAACCATAGCTACGCCATATAAACAACAGCACTGCTACACGCTCGGCCATGCAATAACCGAATAAAATAATACATATTTTTATAAACATAAAAATAAGTAGAGAATTTATATTAGAAATCGTGTCCATCGTGATTATAATAAAATTAAGTAAAATCGCAGGATAGTGGACAAAATAATTTGATTTATTAAATTAAATGTACGACGTTTCGTCTATAGATTTAGACTTTTTCAAGTACAATCATAAAAATAACAATATTTATGAAAATTAATATTAGGTAATTACTAACCATAGCAATTAACATAAGATACACTACGGTAATGAAAACAATGGTAGAAGATATTTCTACATATAAATTGCTGAAAAAAGACCCTACTACTCAATTCCAAAATAGAAGTAATGTTTTAGTATCCCAGATGAAAGAAAAAAATACCGAGAAACAATTAAAAACACATAATGCAGTTCCACCAAAACTTTATGGCTTGAGAAAAGTTCATAAACAAGGTTGTAAACTAAGACCTGTAGTGAATTGCATTGGATCTCCTTGTTATAAATTGGCGAAATGTTTACATCAATTATTAAGTCCGCTAACTATAGACTTTAAACATAACGTGAAAAACTCATATTGCTTTGTAGAGTCTTTAAAAGGAATTAAGTTGGATCCGAATTATAATCTGGTGTCATTAGATGTAACCTCCCTTTTCACTAATATACCTAAAGAATTGGTCTTAAAAATTGTTAAAGAAAATTGGCTCACGTGGTCAAAGAAAATCAACATAACTTTTGATATGCTCATTGAACTTATTTGTTTTTGTTTTGACACAAGTTATTTTAGCTACAATAACAATTTCTACCTTCAACTTGACGGCAGCGCAATGGGAAACCCAGCAAGTCCAGTTTTAGCTAACATTGTGATGGATTACGTTGTTTCCAAAGTACTAAAAACTTTACCATATAAAATTCCGATACTAAAAGTTTACGTGGATGGCACTTTCATTGCAGTTCCCGAAAATAAAATTGATGATATATTACAAAGGTTCAACCAGTTTAATGAAAAGATTCAATTCACTATGGAGAAGGAAGTTGATAAATCAATTCCATTTTTGGACACCTTAGTAACACGCTCAGCTTCGGGAGAATTGAAAACGAATTGGTATATGAAACCTTCCCATTCAGGCAGGCTTCTGAATTTTCGATCTAACCATCCAGTGCAGCAGAAAATTAGTGTTATAAAAAGCTTGTTACACAGGGTAACAAAATTAAGTCACCAAGACTACCATAAGGACAATTTTAAGAAAGTTGAAAATATCTTAAAAGCTAATAATTACCCTGTCAACTTTATACATCAATGCGTTAGGTTTATAGAGGACCAAAATCACCTAAATAACACGTTGGATACTGTGGATGAAAGAACTAAGTCTACCAAGATTTATGTTAGATTTCCATTTGTGAAGAACTTGTCTTATAAGATCAACAGATTATTTTCGAACACAAATATTAAGTTGGTGTTTTATAACTTAAATAAATTGGATAGGTTATTCACAAGACTTAAAGATAAGACGCCTATCTCACATCAATCTAATATTATTTATAAAATACCTTGTGAATGTAATAAGTATTATGTGGGACAAACAAAACAGTTATTAAAAAATAGAATTTATCAGCACAAAATGGACTGTAGAAACATAAACTTATTAAGTGATAATAAAACGGCGTTGTCATCTCATCATTTCGACACTGGGCATAAATTTCTTTTCAATGAAGTTCAAATATTAGATAAAGAGTCAAATTGGAAGAAACGCAATATCAGTGAAATGTGTTTTATTAGAAAAAACAATTCAATCAATTATAGAACAGACACTCAAAATTTAAGTAGTCAGTACAATTATATTATGAAATTATACTAATTTTTGTATTATTATTATTATTGATTGTTAAAATTTATAGTCAACATAATTTGTTACCATGTTACCATGTTTTTGTCTTATGTACCCTATCTTATGTTAATTGCTATGGTTAGTAATTAATATTAATTTTCATAAATATTGTTATTTTTATGATTGTACTTGAAAAAGTCTAAATCTATAGACGAAACGTCGTACATTTAATTTAATAAATCAAATTATTTTGTCCACTATCCTGCGATTTTACTTAATTTTATTAAGTAGAGAATATTATGTATAATGCGAACGTATAATAAAGTGCTGGGAGAAACAAATAACATTTTAATAGTATTGATTTGAAAATATCGAATTTTTTTCTAATTTAAAATACGTGTCAATAAGAGCCCTATTTACTTCACTTGGAAATGTCGATTTTTAGCTTCAAGTCACTAATGCAAATAGATGTTTAAGTAATTTTTGAAAAATATTGATATAATAACAAAAAAATGTAAGTTTTCATTTATGATACATACCTTGTGCATAGGAGAATTCATGCTTAGCGTCATAGATCAATTCTATATGGCATTTGGACTTTTGTAATAATGGTTGAAATGATGAACGATGTAATGAAAAAAAATTCGACTGATGACCAGTCCTATACTTCCCACCTAGTAAATATTTGCAAAAAATAAACACTCTTTTTTTTATTCTTTGACTAGGCCCAAATAACCTTAGCTGTTGGTGGTCTTTAAAACACAATTTAATTTTTATTCTTTGAAAAAAGCATGGCCCTCTTTTTTGTTTGGTGATCTATTGATGGCTAGCTTAATATAGCAAAAATCATGGTTACCTTGATTTACGTACAATTTTTATTTTTTTTAGTAAAATATTTTTTTTCTCGAAAACTATACATTTTAGAGAAAAAAAATATTTACATTTTTTTCATATTATAACATCTAGAATTCATTTATATTTTTTTTTACCTATGTTAATACGTGACATTGAGGACGTTTTTTTGAATATCTCAGGATCCACTGAACCGATTTGACTCAAAATCTAATCAGATCTAAGTTAAAGGCTGATAAACACAATAGAACAATCGGCATGCCCGTATGTTGTTCCGTTCTTAAGATATCGAAGGCGAAAAATTGACCACATACACACACACACACATACACACATACACACACATACAGACATCAGTCAGAAAATGATCTTAAACGATTGCTAGGGTCTCAAAACGTGAAAATCTGTTAAAATCTCGAAATATTGTTTTCGGACTGAATCCATTACTTCCCTACCATAGTAGAGGTGGGAAGTAATAACACCTTTAAAATTGAATTGGATTACATAAGAACTGCTTGCTCTAAAGAAGAAAAAATGTATTTCATTTGTACAAAACACCTCTTAAAATAATATACACGTCATGATCAGGTAATATTACATCAGAACAAGATACACCGGTAACCATAAAGTCTGGAAACATACAGAAACAAACCATCATTCTAGCATTTTTAACGGTCTTTTCAATTGTGCTATGGGAACAACTCTTTTTAGATGATATGAGTTAAAATGCTCTACTATATCCACAGGGATTGAGAGGGGTTTCCCCCCTCGTCAACGTTAAAAGAAGATCCCGGTGCCTAATGTCGGCCTGCAATGAGATTGTTGAAATCTAGCTTAATATGCTGCCTTTCGTTGATATGTTTCCAGATTTTATAATCAAGTTTAGGGTAGGTTCAACGGCACTAACGCTGCTTATATTAAACAATAATTTCTTCTTCTTCTTCTTCTTATTATTATTATTATTATAAGGCATAAAAGTCACAATGTGCTTAGACTTAGTGAACGTGTCAACCGTAATCGCTCCAGTACTAATAATATTGGTAACTAGAAACTTCGTGTTTGGTTTCTGAAACGTATAGCTTCATATTAATTTAGCAAATTCAAATTCGCGATTAAAGTGCACTATGTCGCCGTGATGCGGACCTCGAATGAACTAACACAAGATATTGACAGATTATTTTTTTGTTTGTTTACTTGTCTATTAAAATGGAAACAGCTAAACAAAAAAACAATAAAATATTGCGAAAATTTACAAGACATTTTTTACGGCATGAAAATACCGGTACATGACGTTTTGGTACGGCCGTTTTGGTTCCGCCGTTTTGGTCCCGCCGTTTTGGTACCGGACGTTTTGGTCCCGGCCGTTTTTGTCCCGGCCGTTTTGGTTCCAGTTATTAGATTATGACAAAAAAAATTACCAATTTTTCAGACAATATATTGACAAAAATTAAATAATATATTTCAAACAATTAACGTTTCGATCCGGATTTGGAATTTCTTCGGAATTGAGCTAAAAATAAAAGTATAAAAAATAAATTAGTAGTTAGTTTATACAATAATAAACGTATGCTGTGTATTTTTTCAATATGAAATATGCGTGCAAACCAAACGGCTCAACCGATTTTGAAAAAATTTTTTTTGTTCGATTCGTCTCCAGGTAACTTCTTAAATTTTAGGGAAAATCGGCGCATGCGCAGAAGAGATATCTGCTATAACGGTGTTTTTTTTACATAATAAATGGTATACTTTTCATAACGGTTCATTATTATATTTTACAAGTTTTATTAATGTTTATGTTTATTAATGTTTATGTAATAAAAAAAATCTGGAGCATAGTTACAAGTAATTTAAGAATTACAAGGCGCGAATTTATTATATAATACACCCCGGCGTTATGTTTGAAAATCGGTGTATATTTTTATGACACTTTGAGCTTAATAATATAAATTTCAAAAACTTTATCGACGCGGGTAATGGCTAGTACTAAACATTATGATATTTGCTTTTCATTTTCATGGTTCCCTATATAATATGTTATCATGTTATGTAAAAATTAAACAAAGAATGCTCGTTAACTACCTAACTAACATCTACAGAACAAAAGAACAACATATTTTTTTTTATTTTCAAAATATTTCCGAAACTACCTATAAGTTTGAAAAAAAAATTTACAACTTTCTTGTAAAAATATATATAATAATAAACCGTTATGTTTTATTTATTGTAAATTATAGACGCGTCGACAACTTAGGTCATTAGCGTCTAAACCGTTATGAAAAGTACACCATTATTATATAAAAACAACTTTATAGCACATAATATTTCTTCTGCGCATTCGCCGACTTTCCCCAAAAAACTTTCTTGTAAATAGAATAATAAACCATTATAAAAAGTACACCATTATTATATAAAAAAAAAAACAATGATTGCATATATCGCTTTTACGCATGCGCCAATTTGCCCCGAAATTTTTTTTACAAAACTTTCTTGTAAAATGGAATAAAAAACCATTATAAAAAGTACACCATTATTATATAAAAAGCAACGATGGTATATATCTTTTTTACGCATGCGCCGATTTTCCTTCAAAACACATTATAAAACTCTTGTAAAAATAGATTGAAAAATAAACCGTTATGAAAAGTATACCAATATTATATTAAAACTTCTGCGCATGCGCCAACTTTCCAACTTTATTAACTTCCCATTGGAAGTTATTGTAATGGGTCCGAAAATCGAAATCAAAAAGGAAAAAAAATTTTTATATTTCAAGGTCACTACACTATTTTTACACTACTTTTAGAAAGATGTCTGTGTGTGTGTATGTGTGTGTGTACGTACGTACGTACGTATGTGTCCATTTCTTTCTAAGACGAAATCTCGAGAATGAAAAATGATATCGACTACGTTGGGGTGCCAATCGACGCGCATTAACGTAAATATGATCTGAAAGAAATTTTTTCAAAATCGGTTCAGACGTTCTTTTTTCTTAACCAAATAACCTCCAAAAAAGTAGATTTTATACAATATCTGGCGAATAAAAAATTATATCGACTTCGTAAGGGTGTCAATCGAGGCGTGTTAACGTCATTTTGATCCGACATAAATTTTATAAAAATCGGTTCAGCCGTTTTTTTTCTTTAATTATTGTTAAAAATAAATAATAATTATGTTTTAATGATTAAAATGATTACTTTTCTGTGTAATATCTAATTTAATTATTATTATTATTAAATATTTATCAAACTGGGAAGTTCGTCGTGTGGACCTCAAGGGTCGCACTTTAGTCCTAATAAACGACCCACCTCACGGCTTGTTGATATTTGTCATAATCTAATAACTGGGACCAAAACGGCCGGGACCAAAACGTGCGGTACCAAAACGGCGGGACCAAAACGGCCGTACCAAAACGTCCTGCTTCGTGAAAATACAGTGCATTTCGCTTAAGACGCAACATAGGCGAGTTTTGTTTACCTGCGGTATTTACATATGGAAAACATTAATGCATTAGAGAAAATTATTTCACTTAAAATGCAGCATCCACTTAACAAAAATATTCATCACTATAAATATTTTAATTTAAAAAAATTAATTACAGCAAATTTTTTTAAACTAAAATATTTTTGGTCTTGTTAGTGATGTATGTTTTAGTTCAGCGAATGTTGTAGAGTCCAATTGCTCTTAGAATGATACCGATATGTCATCAATGTACTGGCGTCAAAGCTCCAGGGCGAAGAAACAAACTGTTTGATTGGCGACCAGCTAATTTTATTGTTTTTTTTTCTTTCATTTTTACTTCCCACCTCTACTATGGTAGGGAAGTAATGGATTTAGTCCGAAAAAACTATTTCGAGATTTTAACAAATCTTCACGTTTTGAGACCCTAGCCATCGTTTAAGATCATTTTCAGACTGATGTCTGTATGTGTGTGTGTGTGTGTGTGTGTGTGTGTGTGTGTGTGTATGTGTGTGTGTATGTGGTCAATTTTTCGCCTTCGATATCTTACGAACGGAACAACATACGGGCATGCCGATTGTTCTATTGTGTTTATCAGCCTTTAACTTAGATCTGATTAGATTTTGAGTCAAATCGGTTCAGTGGATCCTGAGATATTCAAAAAAACGTTCTCAATGTCACGTATTAACATGGGTAAAAAAAAATATAAATGAATTCTAGATGTTATAATATGAAAAAAATGTTAATATTTTTTTTCTCTAAAATGTATAGTTTTCGAGAAAAAAAATATTTTACTAAAAAAAGAAAATTGTACGTAAATCAAGGTAACCATGATTTTTGCCATATTAAGCTAGCCATCAGTATAGATCACCAAACAAAAAAGAGGGCCATGCTTTTTTCAAAGAATAAAAATTAAATTGTGTTTTAAAGACCACCAACAGCTAAGGTTATTTAGGCCTAGTCAAAGAATAAAAAAAAAGAGTGTTTATTTTTTGAAAATATTTACTAGGTGGGAAGTATAGGACTGGTCATCAGTCGAATTTTTTTCAGTAGGTAACCCTTTGTACACGTCACTGGGTCAGGTAGGCGGCGTCCAGATAAATATGCGTTTTCTATCAATGACGTAGCAGTATCATTCTTAGAGTAATCGGATTCTATTTTAAGGGGGGGGGAAATGAATTAATGTTTTCCATAACTACCAGGGTTGTATTTCGACATGTCCCCGTGGAAAAACGCTATGGAATGTCATGTGATGTCGTTTACGTACCCAGTGTAATCTAGGGAATGTAAACTTTCTGAGCCTCGTGGTTACATTTGCGTGCTTTTTAAAAATTATATAACTGTTAAAAACATCAGAAATATAAAGCATCTAATTAACTTGGAATTAATGAAAATAACTTTTTTTTAAGTATTATTTCATAACTTCATAAGAAATCTTACATTAATCTCCTCCTAGCGTCGCCCTTCGATTTTGAATTTTTAATGAATATTCTTCTGCGCCTGTCAAGTAATTTTTACCGTACTCACCGAGCAACATAATTTCGAGTTCCACGCGGAACAATTAGGAAGTTTCCCTTTTTTATTCTTTTGTTCTAAAATCTAAATCATAGTTCTATAAAAATTACAAAATTAATTGCGGATGAATTTTTGACATATCTTTAAAAACAACAAAATTATGCCACTTCAAAGTTTGAATTTGACAATTCTCCAAGAAATTTCGTTTTCAGTCCGGGTGACGTCACGCGGCACGATATTTTAAAAAATTATTTTCAGTTTGTATACAGTATGTAAACAGGTAAGCTGCACATAGGGAAATTAGCATTGAGAAAAAATGAATGGATCAGAGTCAGCCATGACTCATAATGCACGTATTTATATAGAGTTGCTATGGTTTTGTAAGTGATTTTATTTTAATTTCAACTATTTTTATTTTAATTGCCGTTTAAATGTCAAGTAAAATAAAAATAGTTGAAATTAAAATAAAAACACTGACAAAACCATAGCAACTCTATATAAATACGTGCATTATGAGTCATGGCTGACTCTGATCCATTCATTTTTTCTCAATGCTAATTACCCTATGTGCAGCTTACCTGTTTACATACTGTATATGTGGCAATTTAACATGGTAACTTCTGATAAATCTCTTTCTTTGAACTCGTAAATTGTTATGGAAACACTAAAAACAAACCATATGATGACGGAAAATACTGACATATTTAAATTTTTGACAGTCAATTTTAATTTAATATAAATAGAAAAGTCTATATTACAACAAAATAGTTACTCAAGTTCTAATAACATACAAAGCTAAAAAATAGCAAACTTGTACCGCGTGACGTCATAACCAAAAAACAGGTTCGTTTGCGATCCCACTTACAAAAAACTGAATATCTCCGTTGAAATTAAAGATATCAAAATAATTCTTTCAGAATTTGTAAAGTTATCTTTATCACAATGATGTGACAGTATCATAATTAGTATTTTCGTCAAATTGCAATACAATTATCTAACGCAGTTAGATAATCGTCAGCCGTTCCTATTGTTGTGTCATTTTGAGTCAACATAATACTCTACATTGTCTACATAACATTGTTTTGTTTTGGCAGTTTCTATTAGCTACGCTTTTGAAACAAACAAGTAATTCAAAATTGTATTCTCGTTGTGAGCAGACATATTTTAGACTCGTCTTGATTAAATCAAATTTTGTTGCGTTTTATTTATTTATTATTAATTTTATATGAAGATCTACGACATTATTAAATCAAGTCAAAAAGATCTTTATACTATGAATGCACTTTCGATATTTCTGAACGCACTTAGAGAACTTTTACTTCCACGGGGACATTTTTGAACGCCCCCCTGGTAAACAAAACCCACTTATGTTGCGTCTTGAATGAAATTCACTGTATATCAATGATATCATAGCCAGCTGCACTCTGTAGGGAACATTATTCGCAAATAACGTGAAAATATCGTTGATCCTACCCATGAATAATCAATATTTCAAACGAAGCTGCTGCAAAATTCATTAGCAGATACCATCATTAACTGCTGCAGCTATTTTTTGCAGCCCTTGCAAATTTGGGTGGACCCCATCCCTAAAAAAAAATACATATATAGTATATACTTACGCAATATGTCGGCTTAATTAATAAATCACAGAAGTCACCAAAAATAAGGTTAAGTGTAACATAGTTCTGTTAATCAACTTGAAAATTACACATAGCTTAAGTCAACTATAAAAGTTAATTGTCATTTATAATAGTTAAATATCAAATATACTAAAATTTAAATTGTATGATTAACATTATATTTTAACAAACATGATGCAATTTGCAAACATTAATATGAAACTGAAATTAGTTGATTTATAGTGAAATGATGCCATCTATGATCTACTTTATATTAGTGTAATAAGAAAAGAACAATTTATTGAACTGTGCACAGGTGCACTGACAATATACTCCTATATGATAATATCCCATAGACTAACACTGTTATGAAAGATAATGTAAATAAGTTAATAACTGAAATCAAACTAGTAACCCAGGCACGATTTAAATATCTTAATTAGACTTAAACTGTTTGATAATATCAACAACTGATACTTATGTAACTATCAAACCTTAGATAAAAATCAAACAAACTTATACTAACATTGAAAATTGAATGTCAATCATTATGATATTAAACATATGTAACTGTCTTATTAATATGATTGTGTGTGTTTTAAAGACCACCAACTCCAACAGCTAAGGTTATTTGGGCCTAGTACCAATTCATATTTTCAATTCATTATTTTTTAATAATAAATTGAAAATCCAATTGACACTTTTACCAGCTCTCTGGCTAGAACCCGGGAACTGGGGACTTGTAATAGAGGAACCATAGCAACGCCATGTAAACAATAGCATTGCTACACGCTCGGCTATTCTCAAGCTCTTATTAATATGTTAATATTAATATGATAATATTATTATTATTAATAGGTATGATAATATATAACACATCATTGAATATTACATAAGGTAAACATCCCTTCTTAAAAGTATACATAAATCAATGATCAAAAAACACTGATACTATATAAATATTTATGTAGGTAATGCAATATCTTCCAATTTGATTGAAAATAATTGTGGCGTTCCTCAGGGATCCATTCTAGGTCCTTTACTTTTTATTGTTTTATTAATGATTTGCCCCTCAACTTGTCTAACTGCTACACCACCATGTACGCTGATGATACAAGTCAAGTGATTTCCACCAAAAATGAAAACAACGTTGTTCCCTCTCTTGTAACTAGTGCCATGGAAATGTAAGATTGGTGTAAACAAAACGGTCTGTTGCTCAATGTCAATAAAACTGTGGTAATGAATTTTCATTCCAATAGCAATAAGCTAGACCATTCTTATTATGTCCCATTAAATGGAGTATCCATAAAAACTGCTACTCATACCAAGTTTCTCGGTATTACAATTTCTGACACGTTAACCTGGGACGCACACGTCACTGAATCTAGTAAAAAATTGAACAAAACTTGTTATTTACTATGGCAATTTCGTACAATGCTCAATAATCTTGACATTCTTAAAACTATTTATTTTTCTAACTTTCAATCAGTTTGCTCTTATGGTATAATTTTTTGGGGAAATTCTTCTTCTCTACAGAGACTTTTTGTCATCCAAAAGAGAGCTGTTAGAATAATAACAAACTCCAACCCAATTTCATCTTGTAAAGAGCTCTTCAAGTCTGAAAATTCTAACTTTACCTAGTCTGTACATTTATGAATGTATCTGTTTTGTCTTCAAGAATAAAGAATTATTCTCCAGTAATAGTGATTATCATACCTGTCATACGAGATTCAGGTCTTTATTAAGAGTTCCTCAACACAGGCTAACTTTGTTTCAAAGTGGTGTGTATTACAACTGTGTTTGTTTTTATAATAAGCTGCCAATCTCTATAAAAAACATTAAAACTTTAAATAAATTCAAGCGATCTGTTAAATCTTTTTTGATACAGGAATCTTTTTATTCGATAAATGAGTATCTGTCGCAATGATAATGACTATGAATATTTAAATTTGTATTATATTACGAGTATATGCATTTTTGCATTTTATTAATTCTTTTAATACCGCTTAATTTAATTTAATTTTCTATTGTAACTTTGTAATTACTTATTGATGACGCACCCTCCTGTTTTGTACAGTGTTTTTTTGGGGCAAAATATATTATTATTATTATATAGAGAAACTTTTTTTTAATCGAATAATATTGAGTTTAATTTGGATTGTATAATAAACAACTGATTTGTTTGGATAATAATTTGTCAATGAATTTAGGATGTAACCTTAGTAATTGATAAATTACTATCAAAAGCCAAATTACAAAATGCAAAAACTAAAAAAAACGGTAACTAGAAGATACAGGTGTAAAAAGTTCGCGACGTACATAATATATTCATATAACATTGTTGTGAATCGAACATGATTGTGAACTGAGCAGCAGTAGAGATACAAGTATTCGAGTGAAGTTGGCAACATTATTCGTTGTAAAATTAAAAAATAAAAAAACAGAAAACAATTGTTGAAAGTTAGAAACCAAATACTATAAAAACCACAGTAGATTACAAAATAATAAATAATGTATTTTATGTATGCATACCTGCTAAGGAATTTTGCATCAATATGATTTGAAATATCAATCAGATTTACATTTTGTTGTTCTGAAGTGACACACCTAATCACAGTATTAATTCGTTCTGTACTATGAACCTTAAGAGGTGGAATAGTGCAAATAAATATATTTTTCACATTGAAAGCCCGCAGTTCTCGTATAAGCCATTTCAAATTCTTTTTAAATTTACTGAGCGGTGTATTTTTGAGAACATCATTTGTTCCAACCATTATTACAACAGATTTGTCCGAGTAATCAAAATACCACATAGAATGGACATGACGCGAGGCGCGAACTCTCCGGATCAAATTTTCCAAAGTCTGACCACCAACGCACAAATCAGCACATCTCTTATTTTTCACGCTTTTATAACTAGCTAATTTAAAAACATTTTCCAACATGCGTCGAAAAATACTATCTCCCAAAAACAAATCTATTGAATCCATATCAATACCGTAACATACAGATTAGAGCGTCAATAAATAAATGGCGTCTAGTGGCGTCTTTTATGAAAGTAGTACCAAAAAAATCCTATCTATGCGCGCCACCAATTTCAACACTTTCGATGATCTATTTCTCCATCTGAAGCTAACGATAAGAAGTAAGTTTTAATAAAATCAGGATTTCTCAAACTAGGATATGTACGTTTGCAAATTTGATATTCCCAAGATCAAAAAGTTGTCTTGGATCCTATTAAAATTATATTATTATAATGTAAATTAGTTTAAAATAGAATTATTATTGTATCTGCACTCAAGAACGACTGGACAGATTTGAATGCAGTTGTTGCCATACGACAGCTTATTTCTTGAAGAAGGTTTAGGTCTATTATACTAGCTGCCCTTTGTCAAGACATAAGCTATCGAATGGTAAAAATCGCAGTCAAATCCATTCAGTAGTTCTTGAGACGACATACAGACGCCTAGTGGGGACTTCATTTTATTTTATAATATAAGAATATTAAATTTGTACTCGGACGAAGCCGCACCGAGCATCTAGATTATAATATATCTCTGGGTTTTAAATAAAACAATTGCAACCACTATTAATAGTGAATGCAAAAAAAATATCTATGCAGAATTTCAGAAGGTTGACTTTTTCATTATTAATAGCAAATTAATTAAAGTCATTTATTTTCTTCAACATGTACACGACAAAGGAAGCAAAACCATAGAGATATCATAGAGATATCATAGCACTGCAAGCCCCTCTTTCAAAGATTACAAATATTAACTATCTATGATCTCTACATTTTGGAGAGCAGCAAGTTCGTCAAGAACAACCCACAATTTTTTGAAAATAATGTTTATAATCACGAATACGGTACAAGAAATAAGGAAAAATTAAAAATAAACACCAGCTCGCTAACTGTTGTAAATCGTGGTATCACTAACGCCATGATACGAGTGCATAACAAATTACCAAATCATTTGAAAAATATAAAAAATTGCAAAAAATTTAACTACGACCTAAAAAAATATTTGCTGTCAAAAAACTTATATAGCCTAAATGAATATTAATTTTAATCTTTTGTATGACTAATGTAATAGACTTCGGTCTCTCCTACAGCTAAATATATTATTATTATTATTATTATTATTATTATTATTATTATTATTATTATTATTATTATTATTATTATTATTATTATTATTATTATTATTATTATTATTATTATATAGAGAAGGGGAGCCTGCATAGACACAACTGTAAGTGACAGTGTTACCTTGGAAAAGAGAGATAGTAAACGAAGCAGGTTTCTTTTCATGCCTTCTGACGCATTTGAGAATTTAAAAATTTATAGTAGGTATTATTAATTTACATCTGAAATCATGGTTATGTATTTATGATAGAAAAAGATAGATGAAATGCTCAATTCTTTGTCTTTATGTTTTGCATCCACACTATTTTGGCTGGCTTCCCTATTCTATTTATGATATTTATATAAGCAAAATTCGACAATTTTTAATAGACAAACGCTAAACCACCTTTAATTCTCAATAAACTATCGATTAGTGAAACTGAACCATTCTGTATATAAGATATAAACTAGAATATTAATTTACTAATATCTTTTTTCACGAAATACATATTATTATACATTAAAAACTAATGAAAACATTTTGAAATGCACTGCATTTGATAAGATTGATGCCACTATTGTACTATTGATGTACCTAGTACCAAATTTTACCGTAGTGATTTGTATTTTGTGTTTGATGATTTAATCCTCCATAGACTGGGCAGTGTTCTGCTGTATCGTAACGTTCACGCCATTGTTATTTGTTGTCTTTTGGAGTTTGAACGCCATTGATCCATTAGCTGCTGTATTATTGTGCTATTTTGTGTTGAATTTTGGAATTTTGAAAAACTTACTAGTCACCTGTATCCACTGGTAAGTGTTTTTACATATTATAATGTAATATACAATGATATTAACTGATAAGTGATATATTATAGAATTTGCGCCAAAAACGAGTAAAGCACTTTCGAAGCAAAAATACTTTTTTCAAATATTAGTGTAGGTAGTAAACGCGTACGTATTTTGAAAGAAATAATTCTTAAAAGCAGAAAGTTAAAATTGGTTTT
>CM077528.1:212012-237992 GCA_039654895.1 Mongoloraphidia duomilia
AGTCGTGGCTGCGTGTGCGGTGGCTGCCCTGTACAAGTTGCGCGTTCGTGTCTGTCACTGCCAGACAAGCTGTTACAATTAATATCTCAAACCGCTACGCACCAATGCGCTACGCATTGATAAATTCTCAAACCGCTACGCACCAATGCGCTACGCACGGTAAATATCGGCGCCTAGCCGACGACTATAGCAAATGGACGACGCAATTGTCTTACAGCTGATTAGTCGTGGCTGCGTGTGCGGTGGCTGCCCTGTACAAGTTGCGCGTTCGTGTCTGTCACTGCCAGACAAGCTGTTACAAATATCTCAAACCGCTACGCACCAATGCGCTACGCATTGATAAATTTTCAAACCGCTACGTAAGAATGCGCTACCCATTTAATAATTAATTATCTGACTGCAAATTCGTCGTAGCTGTGTGTATACTGGCTGTTCTGTACAAGTTGCGCGTTCGTGTCTGTCATCACCAGACAAACCGTTACAATTCTCAAACCGCTACGCATCAGCCAGTCGAGTAGGCGGCACTCGACTGGCTATTCCAAGTCCGCAACGTCGTCATATAGCAAAACCGTCGTGCCTGTGTGCACCCTGGCGGCCTATAAAAGCGGCGCGTCCGTGTTATCACACCAGACATGCCGTTAATATTTCTCAAACCGCTACGCACGAATGCGCTACGCATTAATAAATTTTCAAACCGCTACGCATGGTTGATTATCAAAAGGCTTCGCATTTTGACTTTACCAATGTAATAGTGTTGCTTGTTGCTTGTTGCTTGTTGCTTGTTGCTTGTTGCTTGTTGCTTGTTGCTTGTTGCTTGTTGCTTGTTGCTTGTTGCTTGTTGCTTGTTGCTTGTTGCTTGTTGCTTGTTGCTTGTTGCTTGTTGCTTGTTGCTTGTTGCTTGTTGCTTGTTGCTTGTTGCTTGTTGCTTGTTGCTTGTTGCTTGTTGCTTGTTGCTTGTTGCTTGTTGCTTGTTGCTTGTTGCTTGTTGCTTGTTGCTTGTTGCTTGTTGCTTGTTGCTTGTTGCTTGTTGCTTGTTGCTTGTTGCTTGTTGCTTGTTGCTTGTTGCTTGTTGCTTGTTGCTTGTTGCTTGTTGCTTGTTGCTTGTTGCTTGTTGCTTGTTGCTTGTTGCTTGTTGCTTGTTGCTTGTTGCTTGTTGCTTGTTGCTTGTTGCTTGTTGCTTGTTGCTTGTTGCTTGTTGCTTTTCAAACTGCTACGCATGAACATATTAATGCTACTTTTGCTAGCACTGCCAATCCTGCTATATTGTACTAACTAATCAAACTAACCCAAACAGCTTTTAGCAGCGTTCAACCATAGATCTTCTTATCCAAAACCCTTTTGTATATGCAATATTTATAATGTTTTCATTCACATCTGATTACGAACTACGAACGACGGTAGACAAGTTTTGCCCAGAAAAGCATTCACTCATCCAGCAGTTCGAGCAGAACGCTGTCTTGCAGTCGTGTTTAAACATCTCTTTTTTTCTACCACTGTATATAGTAAAATTAAACGCTCCTTTGTGCTACAGTTCATTAAGAACCGCATAGTTCATAGCACTTTTATCCAGCAGTCTAGAGAGCCGAACGCTGCATTTCATCCGTGTCTAATTATGTCTTTCTATCGCCCATTACACACACATATAAAGATATTAAAAAATTTCGGATTACGAGAGACGATAGGCGGGAGAAACTGTAGTCTAGAAAAGCCGTTACTCTTCCAGCAGTCTCCGCCGAACGTTCTCTCGCAGCCGTGTCAATACTACATCTTTTTATCCTTCTCAATGCACAGCACACAACGTCCAAGAATGGAACGGCTCAACAAACGCGCCACTATGAAGCGCACGACAACGTGAAGGCTGTTCTCCGAATATTTCAGTATTCATTTGACAGTCACGAGCCGTACGTCGCAACGGGCTGCATAATGTGTACAAAACCTCGCGTGACAGTCGCAAATGAGAAGACAGCTTACAAAAAACGAACGGCAAGAGAAACTGTAGTCCAGAAAAGCATTCACTTATCCAGCAGTCTCGAGCCGAACGCTGTTTTGCAACCGTGTTTAAACACCTTTTTTTATCCACCATTGTATACATTTCAATTAAACGCTCCTTTGTGCTACAGTTCATTAAGAATTGCATAGTTCACAGCACTTTTATCCAGCAGTCTAGAGCTGAACGCTGCATTTTATCCGTGAGTAAAATTGTCTTTCTATTCGCCATTTACATATAAGATATTAAAAAATTTTTACATTAACATCGGATTACGAGAGACGATAGGCGGGAGAAACTGTAGTCTAGAAAAGCCGTCACTCATCCAGCAGTCTCGAGCCGAACGCTTTCTCGCAGCCGTGTCGATATTACATCTTTCTATCCTTCTCAATGCACAGCACACACGTCCAAGAATGGAACGGCTCAACAAACGCGCCACAATGAAGCGCACGACAACGTAAAGGCTGTTTTCTGAATATTTCTGTATTCATTTGACAGTCACGAGCCGTACGTCGCAACGGGCTGCATAATGTGTACAAAGCTTCGCGTGACAGTCGCAAATGAGTAGACAGCTTACAAAAAACGAACGGCGAGAGAAACTGTAGTCCAGAAAAGCATTCACCCATCCAGCAGTCTCGAGCCGAACGCTGTTTTGCAACCGTGTTTAAACATATCTTTTTATCCACCATTGTATACATTTCAATTAAACGCTCCTTTGTGCTACAGTTCATTAAGAATTGCATAGTTCACAGCACTTTTATTCAGCAGTCTAGAGCTGAACGCTGCATTTTATCTGTGTGTAAAATTGTCTTTCTATTCGCCATTTACATATAAGATATTAAAAAATTTTTACATTAACATCGGATTACGAGAGACGATAGGCGGGAGAAACTGTAGTCTAGAAAAGCCGTCACTCATCCAGCAGTCTCGAGCCGAACGCTTTCTCGCAGCCGTGTCGATATTACATCTTTCTATCCTTCTCAATGCACAGCACACACGTCCAAGAATGGAACGGCTCAACAAACGCGCCACTATGAAGCGCACGACAACGTGAAGGCTGTTTTCCGAATATTTCATTATTCATTTGACAGTCACGAGCCGTACGTCGCAACGGGCTGCATAATGTGTACAAAGCCTCGCGTGACAGTCGCCAATGAGAGGACAACTTACAAGAAACGAACGGCAAGAGAAACTGTAGTCCAGAAAAGCATTTACTTATCCAGCAGTCTCGAGCCGAACGCTGTTTTGCAACCGTGTTTAAACATATCTTTTTATCCACCATTGTATACATTTCAATTAAACGCTCCTTTGTGCTACAGTTTATTAAGAATTGCATAGTTCACAGCACTTTTATCCAGCAGTCTAGAGCTGAACGCTGCATTTTATCTATGTGTAAAATTGTCTTTCTA
Organism: Mongoloraphidia duomilia; assembly: GCA_039654895.1. Lineage (NCBI taxonomy): Eukaryota > Metazoa > Arthropoda > Insecta > Raphidioptera > Raphidiidae > Mongoloraphidia > Mongoloraphidia duomilia. The sequence goes on from CM077528.1 coordinate 215,409, forward strand.
TTCGCCATTTACATATAAGATATTAAAAAATTTTTACATTAACATCGGATTACGAGAGACGATAGGCGGGAGAAACTGTAGTCCAGAAAAGCCGTCACTCATCCAGCAGTCTCGAGCCGAACGCTTTCTCGCAGCCGTGTCGATATTACATCTTTCTATCCTTCTCAATGCACAGCACACACGTCCAAGAATGGAACGGCTCAACAAACGCGCTACTATGAAGCGCACGACAACGTGAAGGCTGTTTTCCGAATATTTCATTATTCATTTGACAGTCACGAGCCGTACGTCGCAACGGGCTGCATAATGTGTACAAAGCCTCGCGTGACAGTCGCCAATGAGAGGACAACTTACAAGAAACGAACGGCATGAGAAACTGTAGTCCAGAAAAGCATTTACTTATCCAGCAGTCTCGAGCCGAACGCTGTTTTGCAACCGTGTTTAAACATATCTTTTTATCCACCATTGTATACATTTCAATTAAACGCTCCTTTGTGCTACAGTTTATTAAGAATTGCATTGTTCACAGCACTTTTATCCAGCAGTCTAGAGCTGAACGCTGCATTTTATCTATGTGTAAAATTGTCTTTCTATTCGCCATTTACATATAAGATATTAAAAAATTTTTACATTAACATCGGATTACGAGAGACGATAGGCGGGAGAAACTGTAGTCTAGAAAAGCCGTCACTCATCCAGCAGTCTCGAGCCGAACGCTTTCTCGCAGCCGTGTCGATATTACATCTTTCTATCCTTCTCAATGCACAGCACACACGTCCAAGAATGGAACGGCTCAACAAACGCGCCACTATGAAGCGCACGACAACGTGAAGGCTGTTTTCCGAATATTTCATTATTCATTTGACAGTCACGAGCCGTACGTCGCAACGGGCTGCATAATGTGTACAAAGCCTCGCGTGACAGTCGCAAATGAGAGGACAGCTTACAAGAAACGAACGGCAAGAGAAACTGTAGTCCAGAAAAGCATTTACTTATCCAGCAGTCTCAAGCCGAACGCTGTCTTGCAGCCGTATTCAAAAAATTTCTTTTTATCCACCATTGCATATACTTAAATTAAACGCTCCTTTGTGCTACAGTTCATTAAGAACCGCATAGTTCATAGCACTTTTATCCAGCAATCTAGAGTTGAACGCTGCATTTGATCCGTGTCTGATAATGTCTTTCTATTTGCCCATTACTTATAAGATATTAAAAAATTTTCACATTAACATCGGATTACGAGAGTCGATAGGCGGGAGAAACTGTAGTCTAGAAAAGCCGTCACTCATCCAGCAGTCTCGAGCCGAACGCTCTCTCGCAGCCGTGTTAAAGCTGTGTGGCGCCGAAGCAACACATATAATAATTTATTATCACATGTACCGCTCAACAAGTACTTTGCGTGAAACGCTCCTTTGTGCTACAGTTCATTAAGAACAGCATAGTTCACAGCACACCTATCTACTAGTCTAGAACTGAACTCGGCATTGCAGCCGTGTACAATAATTTCTATCCGCCTATTGTATATAAGAAAATAAATAATTTTACATTTACATGACTTACGAAAAACGCAAGGCTGGAGTAACTGTAGTCCAGATAAGCCGTCACTCATCTAGCAGTCTCGAGCCGATTGTTGTTCCGCAGCCGCGTTAGAATCGTGTGGCGCCGAAGCAGCACTTAAACAATTCATTACCACCAATACTGCTAATATGAGTATGGTGTGTTATACGCTCCATTGTGCCACGTTTCACTAAGAACCATTTCAGAGCCGTCCCGCAAGCGGGACTCTCGTAAACTGTTAAAACATTCTCGCTCGGAGAGATGTGAGTACAACCGTATATTTAGATTTGGTTTCGTGAAACTGATGTGTCTCACAAAACACAACTGGGCGTCCGCTTAAAGTGTATCGTGGCGCTAACTATTGCTAGTACCAGTAACACGCGGACAAGCTGTGGGAGTTTTGTACACAATTTTGTGCACAATAATAATAATATAATATTTTATTTATATGTAAAAACACATAAAAACATACGTTTCTGTTGTTCGTTTTTTATTTTATTTCTCCTCAAAGAGAGAAAACGTAGTACTTTGCCAATTTTAAACGTCGCTATAGTGTATTCATTCACAATAAAATTTCGCCAGATCTTGCTAAAAGAAACGAACGGCATGAGAGAAACTGTAGTCCAGACAAGAATTCCACTCATCCAGCAGCCTCGAGCCGAACGTCGCCTTAGCGCAATCAAAATACACAGAACGAGGCGATTTTTCATCCAATTCATTTCATTCAACAGTCTCTAGAGCTCAGACCAACAGTACACCACGACAAACGCCTTTACATTCACCGTTCATTGCCATATGAATTTCTTATAAATAGTTATACATCGCCAAATATTATATTAACGAGACAACAGCCGATATACTTACGCGTTACAATACACTGACACAACCATCTAACGACAGTACAGAAGCCTGTTGTCGACTTATGAATATAGCAATTATTTTCTTACACACAAGCCGCAGTCTCTACAGTCGCAGAAAGTCACGTATGTAAACATAACTTCAGCTATCGACTATACAGCGTTGCCTCGGGACACCTTGGAGGAGTTTCTGCCTACAGTTGAGGAACGGTGCCCGGCTAGCCTCAACTGTGTCCTCTCCTCTTACTATACAGAATGTGACCTGCACCAGTACTGCCAACATGAGTACGGTACGTCCGTACGCTCCACTGTGCCACTGTGGTGGCGGCTGTGTTCCCTGCATACATGATACGTTGAAATCAGCTCGGGAACCTGTTCACGAATGCACTACTGAGCTGTACACAGCTAGTCGGCGGCTAGCCACCTGACAGGGCGACTAACTCACAACCGCTACGCATAAATGTTCTACGCATGGCTATATGACACATAAGCGCTACGCACGTATGATGCTCAAGCGCTACGCACGGTGACAATTGGCGCCGATTTACGGTTGCGTACAACTAGCGAGAGTTTATTTATTTATTTATTTACTACTAATTTCACTTTTTTTGTCATATAACTAGAGTGAAACGTAACTATCCGAACACTTCCGACAGATTTCACAGAGTTAACGATTTTTAGTCCACATTAGTAACGATGCATTAATATTAATCGTCACATTATGTTTAATTTATTTCTGCTGATATTCTTCATACAATAATTCTTATAAGATTGTAAATTTTTTAATTTCAATACGCGTTACGCGTCTTTGGTCGGTGGGTTTGTTCTGATACGTTGGGGACGAAATATGTGGAAATTTTGCAGTACATTAATTTTTTACGTAATTACACGATGGCGTAATTTAAAGTAAATTGTGAATATTTTGGATTAATTACGGTTAATTATAGTTATTTTGGGTAAATCGGGGTTAAATATGATAAATTATGGTTAATTGGAGTAAATTAGTGTATGTATGGGTAAATCCGGGCAATTTAGAGTTAATTAGGATAAATCGGGGTTTATTATTGTTTATTAGGGTTAATTAGTGTAAATTAGGCTAAGTATGTATAAATCTGGGTAATTTAGAGTTAATTAGGTTAAATCGGGGTTAAATAAGCTAAAATAGGGGTAATTACTGTAAATTAGGATAAGTAGCGGTAAATCTGTTAATTAGGGTAGGTCGGCGTTATTAAAGTATATTAGGAATTTAGAGTAAATTGATGTAAATTCGGTGTAACTATGGTAAAATGGGGTTAATCTAAGTTATTTAAAGTAAATTAGGGTAAATAATGTAATTTAGGGTAATTTGGGATATATTAGGATAAATTACTATTAAATAGGATAAATTAGCATACATCTGAGTAAATTTAAGTAAATTTGGGTAATTAAGGGTCAATTAGGAATAATTATGGTAATTTATGGTTACTTGAAGAAATTTAGATTAAATTTGGGTAATAAAGGGTAAATTAGGAATAATTATGGTAATTTATGGTTAATTAATGAAAATTAGAGTAAATTTGGGTAAGTTGAGGACATTTATGATTTATTTAGGTTAATTAGAGTAATTTAGGGTAAGTAAGGGTAAATCAGAGTAAATTTGAGTAATTTAGAGTTTATTAGGGTAAATCGGGGCTAATTAGGGTAAATTAGGGTTGATTAGAGTAATTTAGGGTAAACCTTGGTAATTTTTAGAAATTTAGAGTTAATTCGGGTGAATTGGGGAAATGTTTGATTAATTAAGGTTAATTAGAATAAGTAAGGATAAATCAGGGTAATTAAGAGTTAATTAGATTCTAGTAGGGTAAACCGGGGTTAATTTAGGTAAATTAAGGTTAATTGGAGCAAATTAGGGTATATCCGGGTAATTTTGAGTTAATTAGGATAAATCGGGGTTAATTAGAGTAAATTAGGGTAAGTATGGGTTAATCAGGTTAATTTAGAGGAAATTAGGGGTTATTACAGTAAATTAGGGAAAGTTAGGGTAAATCAGGGTAATTTAGAGTAAATTAGAGTAAATCGGGGTTAATTAGTGTAAATTAGAAAAATTAGGATAAATTGATGTAAATTCGGTTTAATTATGGTTAATTAAGGTAAAATAGGGTTAATCTAAATTACTTAGGGTACATAATGTGAATTTGGGTAATTTGGGGTATATTAAGATACATTTGGAATAATTTGAGTACATTTAGGTATATAAGGGTCACTTGGGAATAATTATGTTAATTTACGATTAATTAGAAAAAATTAGAGTGGATTAAAGTAAATTAAGGTAAACTGGAGATATTTAGGTTTAATTAAGGTTAATTAGGATTAATTTGAGTCAATTAGGGTAAGTATGGGTAAATCAGGGTCAATTATGGTAAATTGCAGTTAAATTTAAATCAGGGTAAATTGGAGTAAATTAGGGTTAAATACGGTTACTTGGGGTAAATTTGAATATATTAGGATAGATTCGGGTAAATCTGTGTTAATTAAGGTATATTAAACTAAATTAGAGAAAATTGGGGTAATTTTGGGTCAATCAAAGTCAATTAGAGTTAAAAAGGTTTAATTAGGGTTAATAATGTGATTTTGAATAAATTAGGGTTATTTAGGGTATATTAGGATAAATTAGGATACATTTGGGTAAATTTGAGTACATTATGGTTAATAAAGGTCAACTAGGATTAATTATGGTTAATTATGTTTAATTAGAGAAAATTAGAGCTAGTTAGGGTGAGTAAGGGTAAATCGAAAAAATTAGGGTATATTGGCGTAAATTAGGATATATTGTAGTTAATTAGGGTATATTTGAGTTAATTGGGGTAAATTAGAGCTAATTTTTTTAAATTATAGTAAATTACAGTTTATTAGGGTAAATTAGAGTAAATCTGGCTTAATTAAGGTAAATTATAGTAAATTAGGGTACATTCGGGTAAATTTGGGTGAATTAGGGTTACTTTTGAACATTGATATCTGACAGTTTTAAAGGACACAGGGAGAGTAACTTGGCATTAGATTGCAAAATGGCGGCAAAATTACCATTGAAACACATTTTTTACTTAAATCGCTTTAGTTGTTTCGACGTATTCACGCCCTAAACACCCGCGATCGTGTAGAAGTCACAGCCTACCCCGTTTTTGCTCATGACTGAAGTGCTTGCGGAAATTAAATCTATCTACACTGGCAAACACATCGTGTACTAGGCATACGCGATACTTTACTTGTTACAAGCTTTTATTTAAATTGCAATGTTGGTTTGTTTGTTTGTTTAGGTCAGAGCTTGCAAGTCAATTTTGAACAACTGCCACTTATCCTGATGGCATTACGTGAATAAATCGTTTTCAGAAATAAATTCTACCCCTAAGGGGTTCATACGGGGATGTAGGGTTTTTTTTGACTATTCAACGCCAAGGCAAAAAAAAAACTATTCAACGCCAAGGCAACATATGTTATAAGTGCGCCATTTGTGAAGTGTATACTAACCAAACAACAAACTCTGTACATACTTACCTATTTTATTATATAATTACATCCCCACACACACGCATATAGCCATTGCAGCTGAGCGTGTTATTATATATAAAAAAAAAAAAAAAAAAAAAACGCCAAGGCCAAATTGCTGATGCTAGTAACTTGAAATTTGGACTGTTGGTTCCTTTCTAACGTATGCATCCACTAAGAAAGATTTCTCGACATTCAACCCCTACGGGTGTCAAAGGGGGGTTAAATTTTGTGACTAATATGAACGAGGTAAAATATTAGTAAAAAAATATTTTTTTATAATTTTAGATCATAATTAATAAAAGCGTGAGTCGTGAACGCTACGTTAGTTTATTAGTCACGATCCACGCTTATATTAAATTTTGAACAACAATTATTAAAAATTATTTTTTCCTTTTCTGGCCCGTATATTCACCGAACGTAGTTAGTTATTTATTCCCTTGATTTATTCTCCTAATAACTATTCCTGGGATTAAATAGCGATAATTCAATTTACCAAACGTAGTAGGGGTTTTAAATCGATTGATTTTATCATATACTACCAATTAAACGTAGTTCGCTTTACTGCAAGTTTAAATCAATAGAATTACTTTTCTGCCCTATTTCAAGGGTATAAATATTTATTCTGCTGTCAAAATAATGGCTGCCACATAAAATCAACAGTTTCATAGTAGTACAGTTCATTTTTGTGAAGTTATATTTGATAAATTGATACATAATATTTGATTTTCTGTGAAGTGTAACGAATTGAAATTCACGTAGTTCTAAAAACAAAGTGATTTCGAATTTTGTGAGAAATGAGGTTAGGGAAATGAGTTATTTGATAGGTACATGTGTTTGTAAAAAAGTGTTCGTGGATAAAAGATTATTTTTGTGTAGTTTTTTTGACGTTTACTCTTTATAGAGAAAATTATAATTTAGTATACGGGGTGTCCAAGTTGACGTTGGCTAACATGGGTAACTTTGTTATTAGTGGAGATAGAAAGTCGGTTAAATGGGCAAAGTAGTGCAGAATTATGTGCTCATTAACGTCCCGTCGAAAAAACAATTGAATTTTGACACAGGATTTATTTAGAAAATAGTGAAAATTGCCGTTTTTGAAAACTGGCCATAACCTTTTTATTTATGAAGATATCTGAAAGTTTCTTTAACCATTTTTTGATAACTTTTTATGGTCTTTTCAGTGGCGTAGGTTTAATTTTTTTATATCCACTACATAATGAGATATTGACATAAACTTTGGTTTTTCTTATTAACGCCATTTTGGATTTTTAGATATTCGAATTCTGCTTATTTTTCTGATTAATTTGGTGTATCACATGCCACATTTAAAAAAAATGCAATTAACGTCCCATATAAGAGACATTAAAACAACTGACAATCAAGTTATAATTAAGTAGTGCAAACATTTTAAGTGTAAAATTAATAATAAATCATAGTTTGGCAGAACTGAAATATAATTTGACTGTCAGTTGTTTTTATAGTGCCTCTAATATGGGACGTTAATTGCATTTTTTTTAAATGTAGCATATTATGATACACCAAATTAATCATAAAAATAAGCAGAATTCGAATATCTAAAAATCCAAAATGGCGTCCATAAGAAAAACCAAAGTTCATGTCAATATCTCATTATGTAGTTGATATAAAAAAATTAAACCTACGCCACTGAAAATACCATAAAAAGTTATCAAAAAATGGTTTAAGAAACTTTCAGATATCTTCATAAATAAAAAAATTTTGGAGCATCCAAGTAATTCAAGAATTACAAGGCGCGATATTCATGTAGGTACTGTGTGTAAACGGTTTTATTGAACATAGGGAAAATAACACTGAGAAGATTTATAATTTTGTAGTAGGCTATGAGCCATAAGACCTAATATAAATATGTATTGGATTACATAGAAAAAATAGTAGTGAATTTTTTAAACAATTTTCCATAGCAACGGTTGACTATTAAGCGTTACTCGGAACCGGCTAAATAAAAAAGTCATGATGTGTCGTAAGACACCCGACAGATACTATGCTTTTTACGCATTGTATATAAAACCGAATTTATCAAAGATATAAATAATACAATTAAAAAGTTATTATTTGATCGCCATTTTGAAATCTGACGCCATTTTATGTTTTTGTGTCTTATTAAATTCTCAAATATCAATTTTCAAAAGGATCGGATAATTTTTACAAAGAAATATATACCTATGACCGCCATTTTGAAATATGACATCATTTTATTTTTTTGTGTCCTATAAAACTCGCAAATATTAATTTTCAAAAAGATCGGATCATTTTTGCAAAAAGTACATATAACCGCCATTTTGAAATCTGACGTCATTTTATTTTTTTGTGTTCTATGAAACTCTCAAATATCAATTTTCAAAAGGATCGGATAATTTTTACAAAAAAGTACATACGGCCGCCATTTTTAAATCTGACATCATTTTATTTTTTTGTGTCCTATGAAACTTTCAAATACCGATTTTCAAAAGGATCGGATAATTTTTACAAAAAAGTATATATGGCCGCCATTTTGAAATCAGACATCATTTTATTTTTTTGTGACCTATGAAACTCTCAAATATCAATTTTCAAAAGGATCGGATAATATTTACAAAAATGTCCATACGGCCGCCATTTTTAAATCTGACGTCATTTTATTCTTTTGTGTCTTATGAAACTCTCAAATATCAATTTTCAAAAGGATCGGATAATTTTTACAAAGGAGTACTACTTATTTCCGCCATTTTGAAATCTGATGCCATTTTATTTTTTTGTGTCCTATGAAACTTTCAAATACCGATTTTCAAAAGGATCGTATAATTTTTACAAAAAAGTATATATGGCCGCCATTTTGAAATCTGACGTCATTTTATTTTTTTGTGACCTATGAAACTCTCAAATATCAATTTTCAAAATGATAGGATAATTTTTACAAAAAAGTACATACGGCCGCCATTTTGAAATCTGACGTCATTTTATTTTTTTGTGTCCTATGAAGCTCTCAAATATCAATTTTCAAAAGGATCGTATAATTTTTAGAAAGGAGTTCTACATATTTCCGCCATTTTGAAATCTGACATCATTTTATTTTTTTGTGTCCTATAAAACTCGCAAATATCAATTTTCAAAAGGATCGGATAATTTTTACAAAAAAGTATATATGGCCGCCATTTTGAAATCTGACGTCATTTTATTTTTTTGTGTTCTGTGAAACTCTCAAATATCAATTTTTAAAAGGATCTGATAATTCTTACAAAAAAGTACATATGGCCGCCATTTTGAAATCTGACACCATTTAATTTTTTTGTGTGATATAAAACTCTCAAATATTAATTTTCAAAAGAAACGGATAATGTTTACAAAAAAGTACATATGGCCGCCATTTTATTAACTTCCCATTGGAAGTTATTTTTTTGTGTTCTATAAAACTCTCAAATATTAATTTTCAAAAGGATCTAATAATTTTTAGTGTGCTTTATTTCCTTAGTCTGATTTTATTACATTTATCGGAAACGTTACTGGAGAAAGACCTTTTGCCTGTGAAAATTCAAAAGTACGGTTTGCACCTGGACGAAACTCGGGCCGGTCAGCTGGTTACTATAATATTGTATTGTCACCGGAGCTACACATGTGTGCAAAATTTCAACTCAATTGGATCATGGGAAGTGGGTAAAAATTCAAAAGTACGATTTACACCCGGACGAAAGCCGGGCCGGTCAGCTAGTTACTATAATATTGTATTGTCACCGGAGCTACACATGTGTGCAAAATTTCAACTCAATCGGATCATAGGAAGTGGGTGAAAATTCAAAAGTACGATTTACACCCGGACGAAAGCCGGGCCGGTCAGCTAATTACCATAATATTGTATTGTCACCGGAGCTACACATGTGTGCAAAATTTCAACTCAATCGGATCACGGGAAGTGGGTGAAAATTCAGAAGTACGATTTACACCCGGAGGAACCGGGCCGGTCAGCTAGTTACCATAATATTGTATTGTCACCGGAGCTACACATGTGTGCAAAATTTCAACTCAATCGATCGCAAGATTTGTAACAAATATACGGAATCAAGCTAAATAAAACCACCGTTTAAAAAACAAAGCATCTACTACCTACTTATTTTTGCGTGATGCCAGAACATAGTGAACATACGTTTTTATTTGCGTGATGCCAGAATATTTTAAAACTCGCAGTCGCATAAGAAGTTATTTACTTGAAAAAAATCATGTAAATCGGATCAGTGGTTCTCGAGTTATAAGCGTACAAAGAGACATAGAGACAGAGAAAGTCAAATTGTTCGGGAAGGTATGATGAACGTCGAGAAATTTTGGTCCGATCCGATCGACGTCAATAATTAGTTACACGTCATTTTAACTCAGTAGGCCAGGGTTTTTAAACTTAAATTCAAACATCAGCAGTCAAAAAATTGAATAACTATATTGAAATAATGCAATATAAGACAGAGCATACGCTATCTTCCAATATCCATATCACACTGTGCAACAGACAAGGACAACCGAAACAAGTTCGCGATTTATTAGATAAAGTCGCATTTATTTCGTTTAATAATCATATAAATCTGTATAAAAAAACTGTTTTGACACAATATTATACATGAAATCTATCTAAAATTTTCTGCTCTTTCGTTTAAGACAGGTTTCGAATCGATCTGACATAAATTGTGCAAACTATAAGCAAAAAACACCGTTTTTTCTAATTTGCTCCCCTCTGGGGTCAAAATTCAAAAATCGGGCGACGTTAGGATCAAATAGACCCCGGGAGGAATCGAACAAAAAAAAGTTTTTTAAAATCGGTTAATCCGTTTGGGCTGTACGATGATACAAAAAATCCGTTACAGATTCACAGATTCACAGATTCACAGAATCACAGATTCACAGATTCACAGATTCACAGACAAAGCGAGTGTATATAGGCGCTTCTAGCTTCGCTAAGATCGCGCCTAAAAAGTTATGGCCAGTTTTCAAAAACGGCAATTTTCGCTATTTTCTAAATAAATCCATAGTGTGTCAAAATTCAATTGTTTTTTCGACGGGACGTTAATGAGCACATAATTCTGCACTACTTTGCCCATTTAACCGACTTTCTATCTCCACTAATAACAAAGTTACCCATGTTAGCCAACGTCAACTTGGACACCCTGTATACTTACGTAAATAAATTTTATTAATACACTACCCACTCGCTTCACTCGTTTACTCGAATTTTATTAATACATTACTCACTCGCTTCGCTCGTTCGCTCAAATGTTATTAATGCATTTCTCACTCGCTACGCTCGTTCGCTCGAATTTTATTAATACACTACTCATTCTCTACTCTCGTTCACTCCCGGGTGATATGAATTTATGATTTATGTTATTCACTTGCTCGCTCCTGTTATTATGACTGTTCGTTAGTCTCGTTAAAACTCAAAAACGACTTGACCGATTTTATTTTTTTATTGTTTTTAAACCACCCCAGTATTAGAGCGAACAAAACAAAAAAAAAATTCAAATCGGTCAAGCCGTTTTTGTGTTTTAGCGAGACTAAAAAACAGCAATTCGTTTTTATATATACAGGGTATCCGGATTTCAAGTGTACATAGGTGATTAACATGGAAAAACAGTTTTTCCGTGCGCATTGCTCTCCAAATTATTTTATACAGAAATGCTTCAAATAAATGTTGTAGGGCTTAAAATTCTGCATCTAAATCAATAAACACGATTAATTTTGCATGCTTTATAACGGCAGAAATTTGATATGAAAATGTCAAAATTACCTCAAAAACAGATAGCGATAGCCAAGGAACTTGAACAAAGTGATTAGAAATTATTCTGACAGCAAAAACGTCATCATTTTGTTCATGTTCCATGGCTGTCACCATCTGTTTTCGAGGTAATTTTGACATTTTCATATCAAATTTCTGCCGTTATAAAGCATGCAAAATTAATCGTGTTTATAGATTTAGATGCAGAATTTTAAGCCGTACAACATTTATTTGAAGCTTTTTTGTATAAAATAATTTGGGGAGCAATGCGCACGGAAAAACTGTTTTTTCATATTAATCGCCTATGTACATCTGAAATCCGGACACCCTGTATATAGATAATTGTACTATTTTTTAAATACAAAATTCTTTTAGATAGAATCTCTTGTCAATTATATTTTTAACAGTTTATTAGTTGTACATTCGCAATACTTACCTAAGTTTTTTAAAAATATATTATATATAACTAGCGGCCCGGTCCGGCTTCGCCCGGATGCTACGTATTTATGACTTATTATCCCCCCGCGAAAAATTCTCCTCCTGCGAAGCGAAGTCGGGCTGTGATGTTTATTCGCTCAAATTTTATTAATACATTCCTAACTCGCTTAGCTCGAATAATATTAATACATTACTCACTCGCTTTGCTCGTTAGTTCGAATTTTATTATTTTAAAATAATATGTTGCTAAATTCTTACTTACACGTTTCTACAACTCTTCAGTTTCAGTAGTCTAAACTCTCCTTTAATGTAAATTTGTGACAGCCAAGCCATAATAATCTACGGGACAGTAATCTAACTAATATTATAAATGTGAAAGTTTGGATGTATGGATGGATGTATGGATGGATGTTTGTTACTCAATCACGTCGGAACGGCTGAACGGATCTGGATGAAATTTGGCACAGAGATAGATTATAGTCTGGAATAGCGCAAAGGCTACTTTTTATCCCGGAAAAATGTACGGTTCCCGTGGGATAGTTTTGTTTTTGTTTTTCACTGAGCAAGGGATCGACATGATTTTATGCATAGTGGTATTTTAGGGGTCAGAGAATGTTATAGGATAATTTTTATCCCGAAAAAATGTACGGTTCCCGTGGGATAGATTTGTTTTTGTTTTATCTCTGTTACTACTAAACCGATTCTAAAAATTCTTTCACTAATAGAAAGCTACGCAGGGGGGGAGATTCTCGCGGGGGGATAACAAATTAGGGGGGAAGATTCTCGCGGAGGGATAACAAATTAAGGGGGAAGATTCTTGCGGGGGGATAACAAATTAGGGGTGGAGATTCTCGCGGAGGGATAACAAATTAGGGGGGGGAGATTCCCCCGGGTTGATAACAAATTAGGGGGGGGAGATACTCGCGGGGAGATAACAAATTAGGGGGGAGATTCTCGCGGGGGGATGACAAATTAGGGGGGGAGATTCTCGTGGTGGGATAAAAAATAAGGGGGGAGAGATTCTCGCGGTAAGATAACAAATTAGGGGGGAAGATTCTCGCGGGGGGATAACAACTTAGGGGGGAAGATTCTCGCGGGGGGATAACAACTTAGGGGGGAAGATTCTCGCGGGAAGATAACAAATTAGGGGGGAAGATTCTCGCGGGAGGATAACAAATTTTGCACAGGAGTTCCTTATATAGGTATCGTAGGTGAGCAATAATGTATAAATAAAATTCGAGCGAACGAGCGAAGCGAGTGAGTAATGTATTATTAATATTCGAGCGAACGAGCGAAGCGAGTGATGAATGTATTAATAATATTCAAGCGAACAAGTGAGTAATGTATTAATAAAATCCGAGCGAACGAGCGAAGCGAGTGAGTTATGTATTATAAAATTCGAGCGAATAAATAATAATATTAATAATATTCAAGCGAACGAGCGAGGCGAGTGAGTAATATATTAATAATATTCAAGCGAACAAGTGAGTAATGTATTAATAAAATCCGAGCGAACGAGCGAAGCGAGTGAGTTATGTATTATAAAATTCGAGCGAATAAACACTGCCAGCCCGGCTTCGTTTTGCAGGAGAAGAATTTCTCGCGGGGGTGATAATAAATTATAAATCGTAAAATACGTGGGCGAAGCCACGGGTAACGGCTAATAAAAAATATATGAAATAAAATACATTTTAAATAAAATAAATATTTTAATGAAAATATGAAATATAAAAATATAATGAAGACTGTGGAACGTAAGATTATCCATTATAGCTTTTACACATATCAAAAAACAGTTTTCTTATTAGTAATTAATCACATACATTAAAAATTTTGATTAGATTGTAGATTATAGACGCTCAACAGCTGAGGTCATCAACGATGCAACATTTTGATTTAATTAAATTAGAAAATACGTTTATTTTTAAAAATCCGAAAAAATGTTTAAATTTTTCTGTTAAAGGTATGTACAGTCGCGGACTTAAAAAAGTTTACACCTGTATCATCTAGTTACCGGTTTTTTTAATTTTTGTATTTTGTAATTTGGCTTTTGATAGTAATGTATCAATTACTAAGGTTACATCCTAAAAATTCAATAAGAAATTATTATCAAAACACCTCAGTTGTTTATTATACAATCCAAATTACTCAATATTATTCAATTAAAACATAAAAAGATTTGATAATATTTGATACTAGCAAATTCCTTCCTCCAATCTTGCAATAATTCTTCTTTTTTGTTCATCGTTTTAACAATTTCGAGGCATTCAAACGACAATAATTTCTTTTAATTTTTGACATTTACATTTACCCTTTAAAAACTAAATTTGTTGCTAAGCTACTGACTTTTTATGAACTTACACTGAAAAACTCAAGTGTAAACTTTATCAAGTCCGCGACTGTACTTTCGGAAAACCATAGCAAAACCTCAAGTTATAATGGCAGCTTCCATAAATGAAATTTGAGAATGGAAAATTGTTATATACAAAAATAAACTTACTTTTACAAAGGTTTAATGAAAAATCGAAAAATGTAACTTTTCACATACGTAAATTAAAAATTTTGATTTTAGATATTACGAAAATAAGAGTAATGAAACTTGGGAAATAAAAAATTATTATATAATAAAAAAGTATTTTTTGTTTAGAAGGAACTGGAAAACCTTCACAGGCACCCTCGTAACTGCGGTAGAGACCAATATTACTCTTAGAATGATACCGATACGTCATCAATGCATTGGCGTCAAAGTTTCGCCCTCACTTAACAACAAACTGTCTGAAATTGGCGACCAGCTAATTTTATTTTTTTTTTTCATTTTTTTTCAATAACCCTTTGAACACTACGCCACTATGTCAGGTAGGCGGCGTCCAGATAAATATGCGTTTTCTGTTAATGACGTAGCGGTATCATTCTTAGAGTAATCGGATACTAGTGTTGGATTCCCACATATGGTGGACCTACCAACTAAAAACACTCTCCCCTCTTCTCCAACCAAAATAAATTTAGAAAAGTTTTACAAGGGTTATGTACAGTATTTACTACAACTTGAGCAATAATTAATATACAAAGTATATCCCAGACATGACTCTCCTAGCCTCTATTTCGATTATTTTTGTAGATAATTGATATATTCGCAAATGGGATAAAATTCTACAAGATGGCGATACCTCCGTAGGTATAAACCAAAGAAGCACCATTTAACTTTTTCCCCCCTTGTTGGGGACATGTCTGAATATTATTATTTCTGATTCTGAATTTTTTACTGATAGTAGGGTAAACACCCCCTGGTGTGGCCTCCACCTCCCCTTATAGCCACCCCTGTCCACTCAACTTAATATTTTACTCAAAAATGTTATAATGCAAAACTGGTATTTAATTATACATTTGAAAATAGAATAAAAATCTCTATCAAAATAGCCAAAAAAACACCTATGGTGCTATTTAAGTGTAAAAAGTTGAATGTTGCATCTCCGGCCTATACAGAGATATCGTGTACAGTATTTCATCTCATTTACGAATATAATATTTGCTTTGTTGGGGTTACCTTTAAAAATAATCGAGATATAGGCCTGGAGAGTCATGTCTAGGACACCCGTATTACACAAAATATTTACATAGACAAATAAAATATGAACCCTTAATTCAATTTTTACATTTCATCTTAAAACTAAAATAAATGTCCATCCTTTTTGTCCACGAATCTCTGAAATGTTGGGCTTCTATTCGGCATACTTTGTTAGTTTGAATCACAGCATGTAGTTTAGATAACACGTGAAATATACGTTGAAACTTCCCAAACCTAAAACATTTAAAAAATCTTTGCAGTATCGAAGTTTAGTGAAAACATCGCTTCACATAATCTTTAATGCAACATTTCTCAAACGTTTATTATCTGTGCCATACTTAACAAGCTTACAATTGCTTACACTTCCAAGGGAAATGAATGAAGTAAACCAGGAATTTTATTAGGTATATATAAAAAATTTGATCTTGTTATGTTTGTTTTTAGAACTAAATGCTAGTCGGTTTTATAAAAACTAGTCTTGTATTTATTTTTATCGCGTCTCTCCAAAGAAGGAGAACTCCACTATAGATTTGAGAATTAATGCTGATTTAACGCAAGTATAACAGGTTGTCATTGTTACAACATAAATAAGCGACACATGTTTAAACAAAGTTAAGTTCATACAAATAAAACATAATTTATAGTAATATAATAAAAAATACCACATAATGTTGAAGCGAACTGATATAATATTTTCGTTTTTTTTTTGCCTGCATGTAGGCAAACCTTTATCCCTTTTGAATTCAGTGTGCCTACATGCTGTAATTAAACATTTATTGTAGTTTTATATAACGCTTATTTAACAAGGGTTACTAAGGCCGCATGGCTCATTTTTTAATTGATAAAATATATAAAATTTGAGCTGCAGAGAAGTACGCGATCCTTTGTCCTGTAACTACCTTAAAAATTCTATTTTGTGTTCGTATAGTTACCTTTAATCGTTCTAGCTTTTCTTAATTCTGTTGAAATTAATCGGTGGCTTATCACGTATTTGGCATATAAATTCTCCTCGTAAATATATAAGCCTTTTGCTGAAATAAATCGTATTTAGTTCACTGTGTGTAATTCATTTTTTGTTTAAATATATTATTATTTCTTGTGTTAAAAATTTGTGTGTTTTTTTTTTTGATCTACGTAGCATAATTCTTTTTATTCTAAACGCCACAATGTGAAAAAATTATTTAGAAATGCTTTTTATTAACACGCTTATTTTATAAGTACAATGCACAGATATCAAATTCGGCACATACAAATTAAGGTACCAATTCTTCCTGAGTTTTTATATGGGGAAAATTGAAAGCATAAACCAATTTGCTTTTATATCTGCTTTTTATTATGTAGTAAAATAAGTTTACAAAAATAGATTCAACGTTTCAAAAAGAGCAAGAAAATATAAAACAGGAGAAAGATTGACTACCTAAAAAAGGGCTTAAGGTAGGTATTGCTTATTACCCGACTGCGCACGCAAAGGAGTGGTAATGTGTTTAACAGCCTATGTATGTATGTATGTATGTATGTATGTATGTATGTATGTTTGTATGTTCCTTTGAAGCACTATACAGACCAAACGCCTGGGCCGATTTTTATGATTCACACGTCAATCGATTCCCCTTAGTCCGGCGAGTGTCACTAAATACATGACGTTAGTGAAAATTCAATATGGCGACTACAGGACGCCATATTGTGAAAATGAAAAAAATGAAAGTCAACAAACTATATCGTTGAATAGGTATTTAAAAATCATTTTTAGTTTTCCCTCAACATTTTTCGATTCGACTGACCGTTTAGGATCTATATCGATTTATTTTTAACTAAAATCATTTGAAAAAAAAAATTTATTTTAAAAAACAAATAACCCGACTGCGTAAAAATCGAACTTAAAAGATGGAAACAAGATCAAATGATAACATGCAGTCGGAGGTATTTCTGTTCAATTTGTTACTACTATGCCTCCGACTGCATGTTATCATTTGATCTTGTTTCCATCTTTTAAGTTCGATTTTTACGCAGTCGGGTTTTTTGTTTTTTAAAATAAATTTTTTATTTAGGAAGTGCTTTGATTTCAAAAGAACATGTTTAATATTACTAATCTTTTTAAAATTGTTTAAGTATCATTAAAATCTCAATAATATGTTAATTTTTCGACATATCACTTAATTATTAACTAAAATGTTTATGAAAGAACGTCGCTTATTTACGCACTGTGCTGTTTATAGTGTAACCCTACAATAAAAACGATCTACCTTAAATATCTCGAGAACCAATTGAGCTAATTATATACGATAAACAAGATAACACGCTTATATTAGCTACACCTGTATGCTTGCTTGCGGGCTTGCTTGCTTGTATGCTTGTTTGTCAGTTTGTAACCGACTTCTTTGAACTTGATTTTGACCAACTTTGAACGGTCAGATTTAGTTTAAACTTTGCACACTTATCAAGGACCGACGACAATACAATAATTCCATAAGTTTGTCCCATTATCCTGACTAGGATCTCCAGGACTAAAAATAAAAAAAAGCAAAAAACTTCAGATTGAACTGAAACTTTGCACACTTATCAAGGACCGATTACAATACAATAATTCCATAAGTTTGTCCCATTATCCTGACCAGGATCTCCAGGACTAAAAAGCAAAGATAAATTATAATTTAAAAAAACTAAAAAACACGCTTTAATGAACTAAAAAGTAAAAAATAATTAATTTTATTGTAAAAAAGCGTGGGGTGCTTTGTATCATATTTTCATACCACCTCACGCTTTTTTACAATAAAATTAATTATTTTTTACTTTTTAGTTCATTAAAGCGTGTTTTTTAGTTTTTTTAAATTATAATTTTTATTGAAACATTATATTATACTAAATGTAGGTGATGTGTGTGTAGGTATTAGAATTGTGTCTGTGAAAGATTATCTTAGGTAATTAGATTAAAAATGAAAGGAAAAACATTACCATAATATCGTGTCTTCATCCGTAGTCATTCCAGGATCTCGTCGAAAGTGCTCTCAAGTATACAAATTATTATATTTACTCGGCGAAACAAAAACTTTCTTGTTAAACGAAAAATTTCGATTTATTCACAAATTGAAAACTATATTGTTCCACTGACGTACATATTTATAAGATTGATTCAGGAGATAAAAATAATAATGAAAGTTGCATTTTAAAATTATATTAAGAAGAACAATGGCTATTTCACCTCTAATTGTTATGTGAATAATATGGTGTGGATATAAGGGGTTTTAAATCGATTGATTTTATCATATACCAATTAATTACTGTCCACGGAAACTCAAAACGTTGTTTATCTATAGGTAAAACCTAAGGCCTCCCGGCCTAACGAGTTTATTAAGTTGATAAAACTTATAAATTGTTAACTCTCGCTTGTATAATGATTTGACTGTTTAATAGCTGTACTATGCTTTGCAGCTTATTTAAATAGTCGACTCTCGCATGTAGTGTGTTTTCAACGTGAAATTGCTATATATAAGAAGAGATCGGTTTCCACTCTCGGGCACTGTGGAGAAATCGGTAACTCACCTAGCCGGAAACTGGGGGTTTCGGGTTCAAGTCCCGACAGTGGTCATTTGATTTTTTCTTAGATATAGCTCAAAAATCATGGCAGCTTAGCTGTCTGAGATATTTATTATTTTCACCTCTAATTGTTATGTGAATAATATGGTGTGGATATAAGGGGTTTTAAATCGATTGATTTTATCATATACCAAGTACAATGGAATTGTTCTTAAATGATTAAACTGTTGAAGAAAGTGTATGTGGTAAACATAACCATATTCTAATAATATGCGTGGTGTTATTAAGGAGTTAATTTTTTTATTTTGTGCAAAAACACACTTAAGTTCACATAATAAAGCCACAATGCCAGTATTGGCAAATACACTATATTGTCGGCAGGGTTTTGGCACTGCGACCCGAGTTTTTTATTTATGGTATTATCAAACAGTATTTTTGTTATTATCAACTAGGAAACGTTCTGTATAATGGCATTCCATAATCGTACTTTATCATATTTCATTGCAGGCCGAAAGGTCTTTCTGAAGAACAGATTCGGCAACTAGTATATAGAAGAAATGACTGATTCGCATGCGGGGAAATGGAGTGAAGACGATGTTATTATGCAAGTAGACCCGCGTACATTTCGCCAGCCGGACGCTTTAAGAATTTAGCAAAACTGACAAGGTCAAAATTTTGTACCAAATTTGTACTAATTTGTACCGACAAAAAAAATTTGTACCTCAAAAAACATAGGCGTACGGAGATATTATAGGTGCGTCCGGCTGGCGAAACGTTTCGCAGGCCGGACGCACCCCCCAAAAAAGGAATTTTTTTAAGAATATTTACACAGCCGTATTTCAAATAATTTGTACTAATTTGTATCTACCGAGCAAAAATTAAACTTCACCTGCAAAAACATAGGCGTACAAGTCAATTATAATATGCGATTCTGGATAACCAAAGAATTAAGATACGCGACATCACTAATATTAAGATCATTCTGTAAATTAAATACAGAATAATTTGTACTGGCCATGATCTTTCTAATTTCGGTTACAAAGAATTAGTACTCTTAAAACATAGGCGTACTCAGTAAATATTTGGAAACACTGCTAAATTTTGGATGATCGTGGAACATTAATAATTTAAAAAAAATAAATTTATTTATTTACAGAATAATTTGTACGGGATATGAGATTTCTAATTCCGGTTACAAAAAATTTGTACTTTTAAAAACATAGGCGTACTCAGTAAATATTTGAAAACACTGCTAAATTTTGGATGCCCGTGGAACATTGATTATTTATAAAAAATTAAATTAATTACAGAAAAAATTTTACGGGATATGAGAATTCTAATTCCCGTTACAAAATATTTGTACTTTTAAAGACACAGGCGTACTCAGTAAATATTTAAAAACACTGCTGAATTTTAGATGTTCGTGGAACCCTAATATTTTTAATAAAGTAAAATAAAATTAATAACAGAATAATTTGTACGGGATATGAGATTTCTATTTATGGTTACAAAAAATTTGTACTTTTAAAAACATAGGCGTACTCTGTAAATATTTGAAAACACTGCTAAATTTTGGATGCCCGTGGAACATTGATTATTTAAAAAAATTAAATTAAATTAATTACAGACAAATTTGTACGAGATTTGAGAATTCTAATTCCCGTTACAAAAAATTTGTACTTTTAAAGACATAGGCGTACTCAGTAAATATTTAAAAACACTGCTAAATTTTGGATGTTCGTAGAACCCTAATAATTTAATAAAATAAAATTAAATTAATTACAGAATAATTTGTACGGGATATGAGATTTTTAATTCCGGTTACAAAAAATTTGTACTTTTAAAAACATAGGCGTACTCAGTAAATATTTGGAAACTGCTAAAATTTGGGTGCTCGTGGAACATTGATAATTTAAAAAAAATAAATAAAATTAATTACAGAATAATTTGTACGGGATTTGAGATTTCTAATTCCGGTTACAAAAAATTTGTACTTTAAAAAACATAGGCGTATTCAGTAAATATTTGAAAACACTGCTAAATTTTAGATGTTCGTGGAACCCTAATCATTTTTCTGTATATTATTCTGTAATTAATTTAATTTAATTTTTTTAAATTATCAATGTTCCACGAGCATCCAAACTTTAGCTGTGTTTTCAAATATTTACTGAGTACGCCTATGTTGTTAAAAGTACAAATTTTTTGTAACCGGAATTAGAAATTTCATATACCGTATATATTATTCTGTAATTAATTTAATTTAATTTTATTAAATTATTAGGGTTCCACGAACATCTAAGTTTCAGCATTGTTTTTAAATATTTACTGAGTACGCCTATGTCATTAAAAGTACAAATTTTTTGTAACGGGAATTAGAAATCTCATTTCCCGTGCAAATTATTCTGTATTTAATTTAATTTACTTTTTTTAAATTATCAATGTTCCACGAGCATCAAAAATTTAGCAGTGTTTTCAAATATTTACTGAGTACGCCTATGTTTTTAAAAGTACAATTTTTTTGTAACCGGAAATAGAAATCTCATATCCCGTACAAATTATTCTGTAATTAATTTATTTAATTTTTTTTTTAATTGTCAATGTTCCACGAAAATCCAAAATTTAGCAGTGTTTTCAAATATTTACTGAGTACGCCTATGTTTTTAAAAGTACAAATTTTTTGTAAGTGGAATTAGAAATCTCCTATCCCGTACAAATGATTCTGGAAATTATTTAATTTAATTTTATTAAATTATTAGGGTTCCACGAACATCTAAAATTTAGCAGTGTTTCTAAATATTTACTGAGTACGCCTATGTTTTTAAAAGTACAAATTTTTTGTAACCGAAATTAGAAAGCTCATAGCCAGTACAAATTATTCTGTTTTTAATTTTCAGAATGATCTTAATTTTAGTGATGTCGTGTATGTTAATTCTATGGTTATCCAGAATCGCATATTATAATTGATTTGTACGCCTATGTTTTTGCGGGTGAAGTTTTATTTTTGCTCGGTACAAATTAGTACAAATTATTTGAAATACGGCTGTGTAAATATTTAAAAAAAAAATCATTTTTGGGGGGTGCGTCCGGCCAGCGAAACGTTTCGCCAGCCGGACGCATTTATAATGTCTCCGTTCGCCTATGTTTTTTTGAGGTACAAATTTTTTTTTGTCGGTACAAATTAGTACAAATTTGGTACAAATGTTTGACCTTTTCAGTTTTGCTAAATTCTTAAAGCGTCCGGCCGTTAAAGTAATCTCAAAGCGGCATGGAAGTTTCAAATTTCAATTTTGTTAAGAAATGTCGGAATTTTCGACATTGTGAATAAAACAAGAACAAGA
>CM077528.1:238092-254588 GCA_039654895.1 Mongoloraphidia duomilia
GAACGTTCGATGTAATATATGTAAATAATTTAAAGTAGTTTATGCACGAAAACTTATCGTTATTAGTATGTAAGTAATATTAATTGTCTTATGTAGCAAATCTGGCAGTTTTTTAAGTTATTCAAACGTATATTTTTTTTCAAAATTTTTATACACGTCTCACTTCTACTGATTACTGCAGTTTCGTTATGATTGTTATTTCTTTGACAATAATTATAAAGCGTTCATGATTCCATTTTTTTTATTATTCCACCTTTTAAATATAAATAGGTAATTTTGATTTTTATATGTTGGATATAAATTGTTAAATCGTGCTAACTTACAAAATATATTAATTTTCGTTTTCCAATTACATGATCAATATTTGCTGATAATTTAAGTCTTTTATCTAATATATAGCAATACTTTTTTCAATAATTCATGAAAACGTTTAAACTGTACAGTGTTGCCCCCTTTTTTGCTTTTGTACAGTATCCCAGTAGCTATAATACAAAAAAACTGATTGTTTACTTGTTTGCTGTTTTTTTTCGAGACGAGTTCAGTGATGAATTTGTAATTTTTTATTCCTTGATTTCTAAGCTATCGTCGAAGATTGAAATTTTACCGATTATAATTATTCGCTTTACTTTTATTACTAATGAAAATTTAAAAAACGGTTTGGATAAAATTTTAACATAATTTTTAATAGAATCCAGTTCCGCGCTAAGATTTCTTATATGTATTTACGAAATATAGAAAATCTGAGTATGGCACTAAATTCTGCCAAAAAATACGAAAAAAATATTTTTGTGTTTTATTTAAACAATTTATTAAAATCGTGAAAAATTAAATTTTTGTATATACATCAAAATTGAAACATGTCACCAAATTTCTGAGGTTGCCACTATATTTGTCTCGAAAAATAGCACATCGTAATAAGAATACATTTAGTTTTTCTTTATTATAGCTACTGAAAGATACCTTACGATGACAACGAGATTGGGAAACTGCAGTATAAGATTTTGGTTTGCCTTTGATTAGTGTTAATTTTGAATATCTCTATTATCTATGGTATGTGCCTGATAAAAAACTTGCGTCTATTTTTGGTTTCACATAAAAGTATTTTTTAAGTTTATTTATAAGTTTATGTTATAATATTATAATAAGTGTCTGGGACTTGTTTCATGCGAATTTCATGATAAATTTTAGTTATATCTTCGGTGTGATATCCGCGTTTTAATTTACCCTCAATAAATAAAATTGTTGCATGAGTTTTCTATCCATCTTTCTTACACTTAATACGTAGTTGAAATGGGAGACACGATGACTGTCTGTCCGTTTTACATTTGTCAATAAAAAACTTAAATTAATAGAATCCAAGTCATTTTTATTTTAAATTACATACATACCAACAAATTAGTAAAATTGATTCTAGAAAATATGAAAATTACGAACAATTTAGTGTGCAAGCATATCTCTTTTGAAAATACTTATTTTTTTTGCAAAAAATTCATTTCATTTTTATATCACTAAAATGAAGTAATATTTTCTTAAATTCTTCTTAGCCCAGTAAATGAAAGGAAAAAATCATCCAATGTCGCAAATAATTCCCATAGAGCTGGATTTTTCACAGATAATAGAACATCTTTAGACATGTATTTTTACACAAATTCCCGATTATCTCCCTTGTGCTTTCCCCGCCACCCCCTCTTGAATATAATTTTGCAAGCCTATCCGAAGCCTGTTTCGAAATATCTCAGAAAAGGTCGACATATGCGATTCTTTCATTATGTAATGTTTCAAATAGGATTACATTTCCTATACAATTTTCTTTCCTACAAATTTTCTGTGGTGCGAATAGTAAGCGCGCTACAGCTTCTTGAAAATCACGCGCTTCTTTTTATAGCTTTGGAAACCAATATTATTAAAACGTAATGTCCTTTTCAATAGCTTTATTTATTGTTTTCTTCATCGAATTCTAAATTGAAAATACACTTGTTCAGAAAGCAAGGAGTACCTTCAATCGTGATTTTTGTCCCATATCGATATCTTTAAAAATTTAGAAAGTTGAAATCATCATAGAGCCTTACATTTTTTTTTTGACATGCGTTACGAGTACTTACTATACCGAATAAAAAAATGTCCGTCTAGGAGCCTATAGAAAATTTAAAGCCATAAACAACTATACACAAATAAATTATATTTGTACCTATACATATTATCGTGGTGTTTGTCTAATAGTACCACGCATATTATTAAAATATGGTTATGTTTATTACACACTTTCTTCAAAATACAGTTTCAATCATTTAAGAACATATCCATTATACTTCATAATATATTTTTACTATTAGTTTTATCTCTTGAATCAATCTTATACATTTGTGTGTCGTGGAACAATAGTTTTCAATTTGTAAATCTATCAAAATTTTTCATTTAATAAGTAGTTTTTGTTTTGCCGAGTTAATATATAATAATAATGTATATACTTGAGATCACTTTCGACGAGATCCTGGAATGACTACGGATGAAGACACGATATTATGGTAATGTTTTTCCTTTCATATATTAATCTAATTACCTAAAATAATCTTCATAGACACAATTACAATACACATAGTACATACACATTTTCACTTACATTCAGTATATCATAATATGTCATAATAAAAACGTTATCTCCTAAATATCTTGTTTAAATGCTTTAAGATAAAATATCTGCAATAAGCGAGACACTTCACTATATAATAGAAGATTTCACTTGAAAAGATTACGCACCACCTTATTATTCACTCTGTCATTTCAACCCGATTCAGTTGCAAAATTTTAAATGGAATTATTTTTACATTTTCGATAGACAATTTCAATTTAAATGGCACTGGTAAAAATTAATTTTTCTTTGAAACATTGGACTGGGAAATAATAAGAAAAACTTATAAATAATGCCTTAACATTTTATCAAATCACAATTAGTGCAAGTTAATCGGTGCTTGGGGGTGTTTATTATTAGTGTATTTTTAAAAATTTGAAAATGATCTTTTTTTTCAAAATACGTTAAAGATATAGTAGTGTCATGAAGTTTCTTGTTTATCGTATATAATTACCTCAAATGGTTCTCGAGATATTTAAGGTTAATCGTTTTTATTGTTGGGCTACACTATGAACACCACAGTGGGTAAATAAGCGACATTTTTTCATAAACATTTAGTTAACAATTAAATAATGGGTCAAAAAATTAACAAATTATAGAGATTTTAAAGGTACTTAAACAATTTTAAAAAGATTAGAAAATATTAAACATGTTCTTTTGAAATCAAAGCACTTCCTAAATAAGCAATACCTTAAGCCCTTTTTTAGGTAGGCAATCTTTCTCTTGTTTTATATTTTCTTGCTCTTTTTTAAACGTTGTTTCTGTTTTTCTAATATCATACTACAGTTTACTACATAATAAAAACAGATATAAAAGCAAATTGGTTTATGATTTCAATTTTTCCAATATAAAAACTTGGTACCTTGGTACCTTAATTTGTATGTGCCGAATTTGATAATTGGGCATTGCACATATAAAATAAAAAAGCAACTCACATGTCTAAATTATTTTTTCACATTATGCGGTATTTGCTATTGTATAAATAAAAGTTATGTTTTATTTATATGAACTTAACTTTTTTTAAACATTTGTCGCTTATTTATGTTGTAACACTAATAGTCCAATATTTTTAGATTTCCACTGCAGAATAATTCCCAGTTAGCTGATTTTTATTATATAAATTCGTTATGGTGTTTTAAAAAACGTGTAAAAAGTCCCCATCGATATCATGCCGTTGCCAGATATTCGAGGTTCAAGTTCACGATAGACGGTTTTTTGCGAATTTCTCGGTTCCGTTCCATTTTTTGATAAAAAATGGTTATTATCAATCTTGTAGAGGACAAAATTCTCTACAACTTTCGTATAAACATTTTTTGTCTACGATTCATAGTTTTACATATTTAAGTACCCGTTCTGCAGATGGGTCGTCTTAATATCTAAAATTACAATCTGTTATCCTTGCATTAAATCAGCATTTCTCAAATTGTTGATATCTTCCTTTTTGGAGAGAGCCAATATAAATAAATACAAAACTAGTTTTTATAAAACCGACTAGAATTTAGTTCTAAAAACAAACATAACAAGATCAAATTTTTTTATTTATGCCTAATAAAATTCCTGAGAATGTGTTTTATTTCATTCCTTGCCACTGGAAGGGTAAGCGATTGTAAGCTTGTTAAGTATGGTACAGATAATAAACGTTTGAGAAATGTTGCATTAAAGATTATGTGAAGCGATGTTTTCACTGAACTTCGATACTGCAAAGATTTTTTAAATGTTTTAGGTTTGGGAAGTTTCAACGCATTTTTCACGTGTTATCCAAATCACAAGATGTAATCCAAACTAACAAAGTATGGCGAATAGAAGCCCAACATTTCAAAGATTCGTGGACAAAGGATAAACATTTATTTTAGTTTTAAGATGAAATGTAAAAATTGTATTAAGGATTCATATTTTATTTTGAAAATATTTTGTGTAATACGGGTGTCCTAGACATAACTCTCCAGGCCTATATCTCGATTATTTTTAAAGGTAACCCCATCAAAACAAATATTATATTCGTAAATGATAAAATATTGTACATGATATCTCTCTGTATAGGCCGGAGATGCAACATTTAAATTTTTATACTTAAATAGCACCATAGGTGTTTTTTTATCTATTTTGATAGAGATTTTTATTCTATTTTCAAAAGTATAATTAAATACCAGTTTTGCAATATAACATTTTTGAGTAAAATATTAAGTTGAGTGGTTAGGGGTGGCTATAAGGGGAGGTGGAGGCCATACCTGGGGTTGTTTACCCCACTATCAGTAAAAACATTCAAAATCAGAAATAATAATATTCAGACACGTCTCCAACAAGGGGTAAAAAGTTAAATGGTGCTGCTTTGGTCTATACCTACGGAGATATCGCCATCTTGTAGAATTTTATCCCATTTGCGAATATATCTATATTCTTTGATGAGGTTGTCTACAAAAATAATCGAAATACAGGCTGGGAGAGTCATGTCTGGGATATACTTTGTATATTAATTATTGCTCAAGTTGTAGTAAATACTGTACATAACCTTTGTCAAACTTTTCTAAATTTATTTTGGTTGGAGAAGAGGGGAGAGTGGTTTTTAGTTGGTAGGTCCACCATATGTGGGAATCCAACACTACCGCAGTTACCAGGGTGCCTATGAAGGTTTTCCACTCCCTTCTAAAGAAAAAACATTTTTTTTTCTATATAAAAATTTTTTATTTCCCAAGTTTCATTACTCTTATTTTCGTAATATCTAAAATCAAAATTTTTAATGTACTTATGTGAAAAGTAAAATTAAAAATTGTTTCGGATTTTTAACAATATTCTCATTTTCATATTTATCAAAAATCAAAATTTTTAATGTATGTGATCAAGTACTAATAATAGAAAACTGTTTTTGATGTGTGTAAATACTAAATATGCTATAAAGTATAATGTATTATCGTTCATTTTGATTTTGTAAACAAAGTTAACATTGTTTAATTTTTTATCAAACCTTTGTATAACTCTTGTAATATTATTTTTGTATATAACAATTTTTCATTTGTCAAGTTTTATTTAATGAAACTGCCATTATAACTTGAGGTTTTGCTGTGGTTTTCCGAAAGTACATATCTTTAACAGAAAAATTTAAACATTGTTTCGGATTTTTAAAAATAAACGTATTTTCAAATTTAATTAAATCAAAATTTTGTATCGTTGATGACCTCAGCTGTTGAGCGTCTATAATCTACAATCTAATCAAAATTTCCTATGTGATCAATTTATAATAAGAAAACTGTTTTTGATATGTGTAAATGCTATAATGGATTATCTTACGTTCCACAGTCTTCATTATATTTTTATATTTCATATTTTCATTAAAATATTTTTTATTTAAAATGTATTTTATTTCATATATTTTTTATTACTGTTCCCGAGATTGTCCTTTAATTATGGCTTGGCTGTCACAAATTTACATTAAAGGAGAGTTTAGACGGATCCGTTTCCATGACTACTGAAACTGAAGAGTTGTTGAAACGTGTAAAAAAAAATTAACAACATATTTTAAAATAATAAAATTCGAGTATTAATAAAATACGAGCGAAACGAGTGAATAATCTATTAATAATATACGAGCGAAGCGAGTGAGTAATGTATTAATATTATTCTAGCGAAGTGAGTGAATAATGTAATAATATTATTCGAGCGAAGCGAGTTACGAATTTATTAATAAAATTTGAGCGAATAAACTCCACAGCCCGGCTTCGTTTCGCAGGAGGAGAAATTCTCGCGGGGGGATAATATGTCATAAATACATAGCATCCGGGCGAAGCCGGACCGGGCCGCTAGTTATGTAATATATTAAAAAAAAAAACTAAGGTAACTATTGCGAAAGTACAACTAATAAACTGTTAAAAATATAATTGACAAGAGATCCTATCTAAAAGAATTTTGTATTTACAAAATAGTACAATTATCTATATACTGGATGTCCGGATTTCAAGTGTACATAGGCGATTAACATGGAAAAACAGTTTTTAAAACATAAGCAAAATGAGTAGCGTGACAAAGTTAGAATACACATGGCTAAATTAACTAAATTAATTATCATGGTTTTTTACATAAATAGAGAGCAAAGCAATCTCTGATCTTAACTAATTTGTGCTGTATACTTTTCCCTATGTTCGGTTTCCTGTGATACACCCTGTTTAGGTTAGTAATGTATATATTAATAATTTCTATCAGTTGTCAAATGTCTATATTCCATAATATCTATCGATATTTTCTTTTTTCCGTTAAATTTACATCATTTTTTTACAACATGCCACACAAAACATATTAGCAAATACACTATTGTCGGCAGGGTTTAGGCACTGCGACCCGTGTTATTTGAACTTATAATGATTTTATTTTGTTGTGTGTCAAATTTTGATTTTACTTTGATTTTGCTTTGGTTTTATTGTTTTTGCTTTTCTTTTGTTTACTTTTTTTTAGACGCTAATGACCTCTGTTGTCGAGCGTCTTTAATCCACAATTCATTCATTCATGTACCAATCGAGGTATTATGAATAGTGAAAAATACAAAGCAATGTTGGAAGAATGTTTGGTTAGAGAATGGAAAAAGTTCAAGCAATCGATAGACCGATCTTTCAACAAGACTCAGCTCCTTGTACGTCTCCAAAGTGATGATGAAATATTTCAAGGACAAGTGAGTTAACCTTCTGGACTGGCTTGGAAACTCACCTGACCTTAATCCTATAGAAAATCTTTGGTCCATTTGCAAGGCCAGATTACAAAAGATGGACTGTACGACGAAAACAAACATGATTGAAGCTGTTATTCAGGTGTGGTTCCCGGATGAGAAGATCAAGGGAAACTGCAAAAATTTAATCAACTCTATGCCAAGACGAGTTCAGGCTGTCATTAAAGCCAAAGGAGTGCATATAACTTAATAACACCAAAATGGCTTTATAATGGCCTAAATACAGTTTTATTTCATATAGGGGAGGGTGGTACTAAGTGAGACGGTGTACTAGGTGAGACAAAGCGAATAACTTTTAAACTTCGCGCGTTATTTTTACTTCCTACCCATAGTTGGTATTGTCGTTTCGGTGTGGTGTCATGGCTGACTATTTATGGTTGTACGGTTTCATCTAAAAAGTTCACAGCAAAAAAACAGTTTTTCAAGGTAAGAAATTACATATTAGAAATCGTGTTCATCGTGATTATAATAAAATTAAGAAAAATCGCAGGATAATGAACAAAATATTTGATTTATTAAATTGAATGTACGACGTTTCGTCTATAGATTTAGACTTTTTCAAGTACATACATAAAAATAACAATATTTATGAAAATTAATATTAATTACTAACCATAGCAATTAACATAAGATAGAGTACATAAGACAAAAACATGGTAACAAATTATGTTGACTATAAATTTTAACAATCAATAATAATAATAATATAAATGTTAGAATAATTTCATAACATAATTGTACTGACTACTTAAATTTTGAGTGTCTGTTCTATAATTGATTGAATTGTTTTTTCTAATAAAACACATTTCACTGATATTGAGTTTCTTCCAATTTGACTCTTTATCTAATATTTGAACTTCATTGAAAAGAAATTTATGCCCAGTGTCGAAATGATGAGATGACGCCGTCTTATTATCACTTAATAAGTTTATGTTTCTACAGTTCATTTTGTGCTGATAAACTCTACAGTTGACCCATGGTTTACATCTTGCCGTTCCTTCAGGTGGGAGGAAGTGGTTATTACACGGCATCGGTCACTGTAGACTAACTCATGGTTTTTTAATGGCTCGTGAGGAACCGCCTCTCTGTGAGACGTGTGACACTCGTGTTACCGTTTCATATATTTTAACTGAGTGTGTCCAGTTTAGGGACACACGACAGCAGATTGGATTGTCAGGTGATCTGCCGGTCGTTTTAGGAAATGATCCTGATAATGTCGATCTGCTGTTTCGATTTTTAAAAGAAACCGGTCTAGACCGGTTTATTTGATTTTATTTATTTGTGTACATTTAGGCCCCTTTACAGCCTTTATGGTTTTTTCTTTATATCTTACTACCATCTTATATTATATGACACTTTGTTTTACTTTGTTGTGTGTCAATTTTTGATTTTGCTTTTATTTTATTGGTTTTACTTGTTTTGTTTACATTTTGTTTCTGTACAGACGCCAATGACCTCAGTTGTCGAGCGTCTATAATTCACAATAATCATTCATACAACTCGAAGATTGTGAGAATGTTAATGAAGGAAGCATGCGTGTAGAACATGCTAGAGAACGAAAAAACTAAGAACAAAATTGAAGAATCGGTAAGGGGATCAATGAAGAGAAAAAGAGTTTCAGAAGAGTGGAAAAGTGATCCAATAGAAACGGACAACAGTAATTTAAGTATCAGAGTAAAAACTCGTTTTCTGATAATAGCGATGATTCTATTAAAGACTTTCAAGATTCTTGAACAAGTTCTAACGAGTCATCAAGAACGTCCAACGAAAATGAAAGTGACTCTGATAAATCTAATGAAATTAATAAGAAAGCGAGCAAATCTCGTGTTGCAAATCCAAATGAGTGGAAGAATAAGAAAACAAGCATTTTGCGTAATTCTGGACAAGCCTATGTTTCTTCATCTTGCAGTAAAAAAACGGTTCGACAACGAGAGATGCGTCCACCTTGTGGTCAAAAATGTCGAAACCAGTGTTCTACAAAAATTTTAGAAGATCGACGAAGAGCAATTTTCGAAAAGTATTGGGGACTCCAAAACCTAACGAGGCAACATGACTTAATTTCCAAGAGTATGGAACCTTCATATCGCTACGTCCTATTAATGACGCTATCGACTAGTGCCATGGTTGACAGTTGTTTAGTTTTAACCTTCAGCTGATAGAATAGGCATCGCTTTAATTTGTATCAACATTTTGAAATATTTAAAACTTAATAAAATTAAGCAAAATCGCAGGATAGTGGACAAAATAATTTGATTTATTAAATTAAATGTACGACGTTTCGTCTATAGATTTAGACTTTTTCAAGTACAATATTAAAAATAACAATATTTATGAAAATTAATATTAATTACTAACCATAGCAATTAACATAAGATAGGGTACATAAGACAAAAACATGGTAACATGGTAACAAATTATGTTGACTATAAATTTTAACAATCAAATAATAATAATACAAAAATTAGTATAATTTCATAATATAATTGTACTGACTACTTAAATTTTGAGTGTCTGTTCTATAATTGATTGAATTGTTTTTTCTAATAAAACACATTTCACTGATATTGCGTTTCTTCCAATTTGACTCTTTATCTAATATTTGAACTTCATTGAAAAGAAATTTATGCCCAGTGTCGAAATGATGAGATGACAACGCCGTTTTATTATCACTTAATAAGTTTATGTTTCTACAGTCCATTTTGTGCTGATAAATTCTATTTTTTAATAACTGTTTAGTTTGTCCCACATAACACTTATTACATTCACAAGGTATTTTATAAATAATATTAGATTGATGTGAGATAGGCGTCTTATCTTTAAGTCTTGTGAATAACCTATCCAATTTATTTAAGTTATAAAACACCAACTTAATATTTGTGTTCGAAAATAATCTGTTGATCTTATAAGACAAGTTCTTCACAAATGGAAATCTAACATAAATCTTGGTAGACTTAGATCTTTCATCCACAGTATCCGATGTGTTATTTAGGTGATTTTGGTCCTCTATAAACCTATTAACGCATTGATGTATAAAGTTGACAGGGTAATTATTAGCTTTTAAGATATTTTCAACTTTCTTAAAATTGTCCTTATGGTAGTCTTGGTGACTTAATTTTGTTACCCTGTGTAACAAGCTTTTTATAACACTAATTTTCTGCTGCACTGGATGGTTAGATCGAAAATTCAGAAGTCTGCCTGAATGAGAAGGTTTCATATACCAATTCGTTTTTAATTCTCCCGAAGCTGAGCGTGTTACTAAGGTGTCCAAAAATGGAATTGATTTATCAACTTCTTTCTCCATAGTGAATTGAATCTTTTCATTAAACTGGTTGAACCTTTGTAATAAATCATCAATTTTATTTTCGGGAACTGCAATGAAAGTGTCATCCACGTAAACTTTTAGTATCGGAATTTTATATGGTAAGGTTTTTAGTACTTTGGAAACAACGTAATCCATCACAATGTTAGCTAAAACTGGACTTGCTGGGTTTCCCATTGCGCTGCCGTCAAGTTGAAGGTAGAAATTGTTATTGTAGCTAAAATAACTTGTGTCAAAACAAAAACAAATAAGTTCAATGAGCATATCAAAAGTTATGTTGATTTTCTTTGACCACGTGAGCCAATTTTCTTTAACAATTTTTAAGACCAATTCTTTAGGTATATTAGTGAAAAGGGAGGTTACATCTAATGACACCAGATTATAATTCGGATCCAACTTAATTCCTTTTAAAGACTCTACAAAGCAATATGAGTTCTTCACGTTATGTTTAAAGTCTATAGTTAGCGGACTTAATAATTGATGTAAACATTTCGCCAATTTATAACAAGGAGATCCAATGCAATTCACTACAGGTCTTAGTTTACAACCTTGTTTATGAACTTTTCTCAAGCCATAAAGTTTTGGTGGAACTGCATTATGTGTTTTTAATTGTTTCTCAGTATCTTTGTCAATGAGATTTTTTTCTTTCATCTGGGATACTAAAACATTACTTCTATTTTGGAATTGAGTAGTAGGGTCTTTTTTCAGCAATTTATATGTAGAAATATCTTCTACCATTGTTTTCATTACCGTAGTGTACTCATCTTTTTCCATAATTACAGTGCTATTACCTTTATCTGCTCTTGATACAATTAAATGCTGATTGTCTTTGAGAAATGTTTTTGTTGATTTATAGTCTTTTAGGATACTTCTGTTGTCTTTATCACACTTATTAGATTTGTAAAAATTATGAATCACATTAATGGCTCTTGATCTTAAATTATTTTTCTCTTCTGCCAATGCTTCTACACCTTCTATATCAAGAAAATCAAACCCATATTCTAAATCTTTAATTAACACATGTGAAGGAACTTCCTTGTTTGTAATTGGTATTCCAAAATTTGGTTCCAGACATAAGATCCTCTTCACATCCTCTGGTAACTGAGTATTGGTAAAATTGTAGATACAAGATTTTTCATGAGTGTTCGTAAGTATTGGTGATCTATCTTGACATAAGTTATTGAGCTTGTTGATGTTCAATTGTTTTATTCTTTTAAATTCAAATTCGTACTTTCTGTTCTTCAAAATTTGACATTCATTAAACAACTCTGTTGGAATTAATACTTTTAATGACTCACTGAGTCTATGATTTACTGATCCCAGTTTTTTAATTTTCCATAGTGTTATTTTAATTTCTAGGTTTAATATCCTTCTTGAAAAATCCTTACTTAGTTTTTCAGCTTCTTTTTTGAACGGGTGTAATTCACATAACAGCGAATCAATACTTTTGTGATTATTGGTTATGTGCTTGGGGTAAACTCCATGATACCGGCATTGTAAAAGAAAAATACGTCTATTATTAAAATTTGCTAGTTTTTTTGATGAGTTAAACCATTCTTTAATTATCTTACGTACCTGTTGTCCATAATTATCGCCAATGTAGTT
The DNA here is from genome assembly GCA_039654895.1 of Mongoloraphidia duomilia. Taxonomy (NCBI): domain Eukaryota; kingdom Metazoa; phylum Arthropoda; class Insecta; order Raphidioptera; family Raphidiidae; genus Mongoloraphidia; species Mongoloraphidia duomilia. The sequence continues at coordinate 250,357 of CM077528.1, forward strand.
AAGAAAACCCCTCGGTTGAAAATTTATATTAGAAATCGTGTCCATCGTGATTATAATAAAATTAAGCAAAATCGCAGGATAGTGGACAAAATAATTTGATTTATTAAATTAAATGTACGACGTTTCGTCTATAGATTTAGACTTTTTCAAGTACAATATTAAAAATAACAATATTTATGAAAATTAATATTAATTACTAACCATAGCAATTAACATAAGATAGGGTACATAAGACAAAAACATGGTAACATGGTAACAAATTATGTTGACTATAAATTTTAACAATCAAATAATAATAATACAAAAATTAGTATAATTTCATAATATAATTGTACTGACTACTTAAATTTTGAGTGTCTGTTCTATAATTGATTGAATTGTTTTTTCTAATAAAACACATTTCACTGATATTGCGTTTCTTCCAATTTGACTCTTTATCTAATATTTGAACTTCATTGAAAAGAAATTTATGCCCAGTGTCGAAATGATGAGATGACAACGCCGTTTTATTATCACTTAATAAGTTTATGTTTCTACAGTCCATTTTGTGCTGATAAATTCTATTTTTTAATAACTGTTTAGTTTGTCCCACATAACACTTATTACATTCACAAGGTATTTTATAAATAATATTAGATTGATGTGAGATAGGCGTCTTATCTTTAAGTCTTGTGAATAACCTATCCAATTTATTTAAGTTATAAAACACCAACTTAATATTTGTGTTCGAAAATAATCTGTTGATCTTATAAGACAAGTTCTTCACAAATGGAAATCTAACATAAATCTTGGTAGACTTAGATCTTTCATCCACAGTATCCGATGTGTTATTTAGGTGATTTTGGTCCTCTATAAACCTATTAACGCATTGATGTATAAAGTTGACAGGGTAATTATTAGCTTTTAAGATATTTTCAACTTTCTTAAAATTGTCCTTATGGTAGTCTTGGTGACTTAATTTTGTTACCCTGTGTAACAAGCTTTTTATAACACTAATTTTCTGCTGCACTGGATGGTTAGATCGAAAATTCAGAAGTCTGCCTGAATGAGAAGGTTTCATATACCAATTCGTTTTTAATTCTCCCGAAGCTGAGCGTGTTACTAAGGTGTCCAAAAATGGAATTGATTTATCAACTTCTTTCTCCATAGTGAATTGAATCTTTTCATTAAACTGGTTGAACCTTTGTAATAAATCATCAATTTTATTTTCGGGAACTGCAATGAAAGTGTCATCCACGTAAACTTTTAGTATCGGAATTTTATATGGTAAGGTTTTTAGTACTTTGGAAACAACGTAATCCATCACAATGTTAGCTATAGACGAAACGTCGTACATTTAATTTAATAAATCAAATTATTTTGTCCACTATCCTGCGATTTTGCTTAATTTTATTATAATCACGATGGACACGATTTCTAATATAAATTTAAAACTTACTTTGAGTGTGGTTCTGTGGTTGCCGAGACCGCGCGAAAGTTGCGTAGAAAGTTTGGAAGAAATGAGGCGCCGTCAAACCAAGGTATTAAGAATTTTATTGATAAAGTGCGCAGAAGTGGAATGGTGGAGGACGTGAAACATGTTCCGCATGCTCACCTAGGTACACCTGAAGCAATCGCTGTTGTGGCTAAAAGTGTGCGTCTTAACGCGTCATCATCAACTCGGCGCAAAAGTCAACAACTCAATATATTTTGCCGTACCACTTTGAGGAGGATTCTGCACAAAGATCTCTAATGCATGCGTTCAAAGTCCAGTTCGTTCAGTAGTTGAAGCAAGTTGATCATCAACGTTTTCGCTTCGCTAAATGGGCTTTAAACAAGTTGAACGATGATCCTGATTTTGCAAGAAAAATAATCTTTTCGGATAAGCAAAGTAAAAATGCTAATATAACTAAAATAAACATTCATGTTTTTTTCTTTTAACGTTGACGAGGGGGGAAATCCCTCTCAATCTTTATGGATATTGTAGAGCATTTTATCTCATATTATATAAAAAGAGAAATTCCCATAGCACAATTGAAAAGATGGTTAAAATGCTAGGATGATAGTTTGTTTCTGTATGTTTCCAGACTTTATGAGTATATAGATTTGTTAGTTTACGATATTCCTTAGTCCTTACCGGAAAAACCCCCGTGAAAAGCGTGAAAATTCTGTGGAAAACTGTGACGGGGGGCGTTACGCTAGCAGTCGACCGCGAGGCTGTTATTGGGAGGCGGGGCAGCTGAGATACCGGGGATAGAAAACCCGTGAAAAGCGTGAAAATTCTGTGGAAAATGGCGAGCAGTCGACCGCGAGGCTGTTATCGGGGGGCGAGGGAGGGCTAGAGTAACTAGGGGGCGGGGCAGGCGGATTATTTATGAGATTCGCGGAAAATTCCGCTGGAAAAACAGCGAGTGGCGTTTCGCTAATTAGGTTGAAAGTAATTAAATATAAACTAATCAGGTGGGGGGTAATTAGATATAACTGGCACTAGGGCGAGGCAATATATAAGTGAGAGTTATTTAAATATGGCGCGCGAGCAAGTAAAAGTTTAAATATGATTGCCATGAATTTAAAAAAAGCAAGTTGGACTATTTTGACTACCGCGGAAGGCGGAATGTTAATTAAAAAAAAATCCAAGTGGATCGGAAAATAATTGAGCTTATGTGCAATATATTATAAGCATACGTTTGCTACACTGTAATGACGCTATTTATTTTTATTAGAATTTATTTCTCTAATTTTTATGATAGTATTTCAATTTTTTTTTGTTATCTTATTCTATGAAAATAATTATTTATTTTTTTCTCTCTCTCTCTCATTCCCTGGGTGAAAAAAATTTAAGGCAGGATTACAGGCTTGAGGTGAGTAATGAAAAATAAAGATTATAATTATATACAAATGTATTTTTTTTAATTAAATTAACTATAATATTAAAAAATAAAATATAAATTATCTATATATAAGTATATAATGTTCGTGATAAACCTATGACTAAATCGAACATTTTGGCCGCTACTTTTACATATGGGCAATTTTCGTTCATCGCCCGGTGTATTTTAAAGGGGCTATCCCCAACCCTCCATTCTTCTAGTGTTATCCGACAACCACAACATCTGATCGCGTCAGATGGTTGCGCATCATCAACCATGCGATTTCCTGATAATAAACAAAAGAAAAAAAATTATAACGACTATAAATTAACATATATCGATGAATGGACTTATCTTTTTTTAACAATGTAACAACAAAACAAGATCATACATTCACACACACACACACACACATACATGAGTTTGATAGTATTCAAAATTTTTTTATTTTTTATTTTTTTATAAATGATGAAAGAAGTCTTCTTCAAACATAAATTATATTTAAAAAATATTTATAAATTAAAAAAAAATGTCAAAAAAAGAATGTGAATGAACTTTATAATATTACACACTTAAAGATAGTTTTATTTATATTGAACACATCCGCCGAGGTATTTAGAATCTTCATAGTGAAAAACTGATGAAATTAATGAAACCATTCCCAAAATTGCCAACATAAAATCATTTATTTAGATGATGATAAGCAGCTTTCGTAACCTTAAGTTACATCTTCAGATCAAAATCATTACTTAAAATATAAAACATTTAAAAGTAAAAAATTCAGACATTCTTTCAAACAATTTCAAGTTTTTGTTGCGACGAATCATACTTAGAAATAAATATGATGTGTAAAGATAAACATTATCACTTAATTTATTTTGTCTGCCATAACTTGTAATAACAATTTAATTTCATTTTCGAAACAATTCATTTTTTTAAGCAGCATAACGTCTAAAATATAATTTATTATGTAATCAAACTCAAATCAGTTACACTTCAAACATACACAAAAATAAACAATGAAAATTTTTTTCAACATCACTAACTTTGAAAAAAAAAAAACTAAAAAAAGAAGAAACAAATTAATAATCAACTCACCGACATAATAAAACCCCGCCTGTGCGAAACCTCTGGCCCGCGATTTTAGGTGTTCAAATGATCGATAGCGTCCTTCGCAAGTGTTGTACTGCAGTTCCATCGTAAGAATGTTTGTATAATGAATTTTTTGAGAAGATGCGCCATTGTTTATATACAATTCGAAAAACGAAAGTATCTGTTTCTTTTTGGTGGGCGGTGTTTCAGTTAAAATTTTAGTGGGAAAAAAAAATTATTCTTTTTGGTGGGCGGTGTTTCAGTTAAAATTTTAGTGGGAACGATAGAACT